>JAOEHI010053396.1:0-15264 GCA_025447815.1 Percopsis transmontana | reverse complement strand
TGAGGAAGCTGGAGCTGCACCTTGGGAGAAAACTGGTCTGGTTGGTGTGTAACCTGCACACTGGTGAACTACCCCTGTGCCGTCTCATTATTGACCTTGATGGCCCTACTCTATCAGACAACAAATTTTCCGGGCTAATAGGAAAGCTCCTTGATTCTGCTACAGACTACACCCAGATTTCTGTTGGCCCTCCACTGATCAAGTTGCCGGACAAGGTCATTCAAGATCTCTCAACTGATCAACATTATGGCTATAAGATTGTCTGTGCAGTCAGGGATAGAATGCTTCCTGCCAAGTTGGCTCTGTTGGAGATTGGACCAGTGAACCACAGCCGCTGGCTCACCACGGCAAACAGAATTCTCAGGCTCTGGGTGTCAAAGCACAGACTTAAAGGAAATAACTTAAAAAATCTGCGATTAATTGTCGAATTCATCATTGGAGTCTACTATCCATGTTGGTTCAATGTGAAGGTCAAGCACTCCTGGATTGAAGGGCCTAGGCACATCCTGTTTCAGCTGGACTGCCTCAAGTCTCAGAGGAAGGAGGTGCTGGACATTGTGATGCCAACAGTGAGAAGATCTGCTTGGTACTGTCACGATCGGCGCGCACAGGCCTATGCGCGCTCCGTGCGTGCCTTCCCTATTTGCGCACCTGGGAGGGATTAGCCCCACAGGTGCGCCTCCTTTTAGTTTTGATTATGGGACTATTTAAGTTTTGCAGCGCTATGTGCTGTTGGTCATTGTTTTGGCTTATGCCCTGTGTGTGTGTGTCTTTATGTTATTAAAACAACACTTATAGCGTTTAACCCGCAATTCGGCTTGTGTGTGTTTCGCTGGCTCGCGCTTACTCTCGCTCATCACGCACCACCGTCACAGGTATGCCCACAGTGAAGCCATACTCCAAACACTGCTGTGTTCTGAGAATCAGAGGGAGAGGATTGAGGGGGTGGAGAGAATCCTGGCCCTCAGGGGAGAGGGGGACCCAGACACTCAGCTGGGGGACTCCTCTGTCAGAACCAGAAGGACACCTGACATCAATTGTGATGCTTCCAGCATTTGTGACTTAATCAGCTGGTCAGAGGGTGTGTCGGAGCCACCTCTCACCTGCTCCCTAAGTACCTCAGAGGTGAAAAACTTGATCAACACCCCCATGGAGGTACTCAACTGGCCTTGCCACACGCAAAGTATTGAAAGAGTTGTTAAAATCGTGACTGAAATTGGCGATATAGAAATACAAAAATGATGTAGGTTAGAGTCATCCTATCCAAAAAATAAACTCATATTTGAATTCCCCCATAAAAAAAAATACATTATTTAGACACCCAGCATTTCCTTCAGATTCATTTTAGCCCCTGAGTATGACCCGCCCTAGCACAGCGCGGGTCATAATGATCATAATGATCATAATGATCGGATTTTCCTAAATGTGTAAATATCTTATTTTGTAAATACTGTAATATGCATTGGATTTTTTACACATTAATCTTGTGAAATCATATTAACATGGAAAGTGTAAGCCAGTTACATGTTAGAATAATCATTTTTGAGATGCAATTTGAACCCAGTGGCAGTCAGAGAACTAATGCGTTTAATTCTCACAACCATGAATTGGAGTTTTTCAACCAAGACCTAATTGTGTCGAGGTAAGGAAGCTGTATAATCTGTATAGTTTTACTAAATTTTACCTTAAGGTCAGGTGTTGGCTGCCCGTAGATTGTGGGCTCCCTGTAACTCACTGTGCCCCGTAGTGCATAGTCAAAGCAGAGCTGTTTTGATGACTGATGGCTCTTTAATAGAATCACAAGCTGAGACATTGCAGTTTGCTATTGAAGCTCTTTCCTGAGAATGCCTCGGGCCTGTGCAGTTCTACCTTGTCATTATACTCTGTGTAATAGCAAGCACACAATATTTACGTACCATTAAATTAAATGCAGTTGGCTTAGGCATGCCGTTCCTGGCATGGTTGCTAATAGGTCCCTGTGTGGCCGTAGTTCTGATGTCTTATTTATGTTCATGGGTCTTTTCCATGTTTTTTGGAGCACTAAAGGAAAGAAAAACAAGTATACAAGGAGGCCTAGTTCCCAATTTCTGAGCATAAACGCTGATGAAAGTGACACAATATTCGAGGAGGTAATTTTTAAATGTATAAAACCTATTTTGTGCTGGGGTCAAGCATGAAATTGCTCTTGCAGTGAGCGCCGTCCCCTCGCAAAGTCCCAAGAGGTCCCAGGTTCAAGTCATACTCCATATCTTTTTTTCTTTACGTTTTACCTACAGTTTAGTTTTAGGGTCTGATTTTCAGGTATCTGGTTTTGGAATTGATAAATGGTAATTGGTTATTAATTGGTTATTGGTTAGTTAGTTGGATCAATCAAAAGTCCTATTTTCTGGTTCAATAAAAAAAACTGAATTACAAGAGATTTAATTCTGAAGCAAATTAGCTTGATTTAATGTGAATCAATGTGATTCATTAAATATCCTGTTGAGAATGAGCAGTAATTCCTAACCTAACTCATTGTCATTCTATAGGTCAAGGGGAAGATTCTGGAAGAAGAGATTCACTGTCCACCCGAGGCCTCTGTGCTGCTTGCTTCTTACGCTGTCCATGCCAAGGTTTGTGGTCTCTTAACTATTCATCCAATCTATCAAGCTAACTATCAACCAAGACATCTCCCCGTTTATCACTTCCACAATCAAGAAGCTGTTGAGCTTCCTGGAACATAAAATGGTCTCTACCCTCAGCTGCTCTTTTCTTTGTTTTGTCGAAGGCACCTATCGCTCGAAAATCCCAGAGGAGGGGAAAAAAAAGATTGTGCGAGTCTTCAGCGGAAACTTAGCTTGGCTGGGTGCCCGCATAGCCTTACCTCCCTGTGCCAATTTAATCAGCATCGGGCAAAACAGACAGACAGCTGTGCTAAGGAAGACCGAAAAAGTCTGCAAATCAATTCAAGACCACCTCTCTCGGCTGTCAGACCCCTGGAGCCATATCCCAGGCAGAAAACCCCAGGACCGGTGGCCTGGCTCTCATTTAATCAGCAGTCCAGTTTGATTAGAGCTGATGTCATTAAACTGGCATAATGAAAAGGGAGGCAAGTACCTGTTGAGCAAAGCAGCTTCTGAGAGCTTTTGGGCAGCCACCCTTCCGCCTCCCAAATCTCCTTTTCTTCTCGCCCGACTTGTTTTTGTGCAGAATCCATTGTGCGGCCCCTGTGAAGTATATTAAACAGTGGGACCCCTGACTCTTCTTTAATGATGTGATTAGGCTGTAGTGTGTGGAGTGAATAAGCTAGGACACACGCCTGAGCCTACTTGTGTGCATCTAGGTGTGCTAGGAGAGGATTTATTAACACAAAAAGGAGTTGTTTTTTTTATGTTATTCATAGATGGGTTTGGATGAGTGAAATCGGCCACTCACAGTGTGTAATCAGTTCCCCATCACTGCAGTAAGTCACATAATTCACAACAAAAGTGGGGAAGAACCAATCAGGTACCGCTATTATACTACACGAGTCGAGTAAGTAAATGAAATGAGTTGGTGATTTTTAAATGACACCCTCAAGTGTCTATGCATGCACAGGGAATTTCAATATGCAGTGCCTTTGAAGTTTAAGTGGGGTCTCATTGAGCTGTGTGTTCCAGGATGGAGGGTAAGGGTTAGCAATGTAACATGCTGGTAGAACACAATCGACACTAGTGAGAAACGTGTTTGTCTTGGGTTCCGTCAAAAAGGGTTTTAGAATAAAAGAAATGTCTGTAGCACTATTTTACCTCTTTTGTCCTTCTTGAGTTTCTCTTCCAGTCTAGAAGTTTTTATTTTCACTGCACCACAGATAGGACACCTCTACAAGGTTACTCGACTGTGGAAGAAATAGATTGTCTCCATTAAGTCTGAGCCTCTATCAACCAGAATGCGTTTGTTTATCTATCGTTACTGATGTACTTGGTACTGTTGCGGCATTAATCACCTACTATAGTCAAATGACCTTCTGATAATCAATCACCATCACATTTTTATGCTTTATTAATTTATTAATAGATGTGTAACAGAGAGCGTTTGAAAGCCCCCACCTGCCTTTCATTTATTTCAGGCCAGGAAATATGATATTTCCAATACATTACATACATAATCTTTTATTCAGCCGTTGCAACAAAACGTGAGGAATTTCAATGTGTAAGAACTGCAGGGAAGAGAAGGGACTGAACAAAGGCCCCAGTGCTGCTTTATTCTGTTACCAGCACTTTTACCTCTAGTGTGTGTGTGCGTGCATGTGTGCGAGCATGTGTGTGTATATGTGTGTGTGCGCGCGTGTGTGTGTATGTGTGTGTGCATGCATGTGACATGATTCAAGGCAATGCAAGGCAGCTTTATTTATATAGCACATTGGTAATTCAAAATTCTTTACAAATAAGATTGAATCAAAGAACAAATAAAAAGACAATTGATTAAGATAAAAAAAAAAACTAAATGTTATTTGCTTGCAAAAACGATGGTTAACCAAGTCTGCTAAATGCTGTAAATGTAAATGTACTAGCAGAATACCTTAGTCAAAGTAATGTATAAACTGTAGTACTGAGTAAACGTGCAGTATGTAGGAGCAGCAGACTCACAGGTGATGAGTGTGTGTGTGTAACAAGCAGCAGAGCCTTCTCGGTGACAGTGTCCATCCACACAGCGGGCACTGAAAATCACAGCCATGCAGACTAACGTCTAATATACTGTAGGTGCTTCCACCACAGATTTACATAGAAAAACTATTCACCATTGAATCATGTGCCGTACCTCCATATCTTCTTTTTAAACCCTCCCGATTACATTCTTATCCCAGCTGTACGCGTTATCTGTCACTATTCACTATGTGATACCTGGAATGACATTATGTAAGGAGTCCTCAAGTTGAAAGTTAACAACCCAATCGCTGTGAACATTTACCTCTCTACCCTGCGGGTGCTGTATGCTGTATATATCCTGCTTAGAATTCCCATAAGAGGGACAGACCAGGTTATGAAATATTATAGTTAACAGAACGAAGATGGCTGATGGCTATTCATTTCGAATAAGAACCCTCAAATTTGTTATCCTTACCGTTCATGTGCTTAATTTTTCCAGTATGGGGATTACGATCCCAACGTCCACAAACCTGGCTTCTTGGCTCAAGATGAACTTCTGCCCAAGAGGGTGAGCACAGCTTATTTTTTTTTACTTTTCTATTACCTGAAACTAACCTGCAAACAGTTACCAACACACTGGAATCATATTTCTTTCAGGACTGCAGCTACTTTATCTGTCTGTATATGTATGTGTCTTTCATTATTGCAGGTAATTAACCTGTACCAAATGACTGCAGAGATGTGGGAGGAAAGGATCACAGCATGTTATGCCGAGCACAGAGGCAGAACTAGGTAAAGGTCTTCACATTTTGGGGCTAAATATATATACACATACATGTGTGTGTGTGTGTGTGTGTGTGTGTGTGTGTGTGTGTGTGTGTATATTACAAGTATTACATTAGATAAGTGGTGTGATGTAAGACCTAAGTATTACCTAGGTCTACTGAGTGACAAGACCAACACAAGACAATGGCTCTCATTCATGAAGGAAAAGATTTGCGATCATTTAAGAGTGATTCATGAAACTGTCACACCTGGTCGAAATGAGCGTAGATGTCATTGCAAATTGATAAATTGGAACGCGCGGCACCTGTCCTTATTTACATATAACACACTCATAATTTATGCAGGTGTGGCGATCATCAACCTATAAAGTGACAGCTTTCAGCATACATTATGAGTCAAAGATGAGTTAGATGAAAGATGAAGCTTAATTAACAAGACCTAAAAAAAAAATTTTCACCGATGCTGAATTGGAAGTTCTCGTGTCAAAGGTCGCAGACAACAAAATTGTTTTATTTGGTAGCCTCAAAGTTGCATTAAAGGTTAGCAGAAATTGAAAACTTGGACTAAAATCAGACACAATTAACAGTTTCTACTGAAAAAAGGATGCACCAAGAGATAGGCTATTTCAGATATACATGTATATTCTTTTCATTTAATCAGTAGTGAAGTTAGGCCTGTAAGCCTACAAATTGCCTTAGGCTATATTCAGAGCCTCCTGCATTATGAAATGCATTATAGTGAATGCATTATATGCCTAATTTGGAAAATTAAATATGGTTCCTGCCCTGTATCTGCAGGTTAGAAAGAAGTTCTAAATATATCCTCACTAGTAAATTAGGATCTATTAGCTAATCAAAGGCAGTTGAAATAAGAATTATAATGACCATTTATGCTCTTCAAGTATGTGGATATTATAGGCAAGATCATTGGTCTAGTGCAGTGGTTCTTAACCTTTTTTAATGATTGTTATAATTATTATTATTGTTATGATGATTATTATTGTTGTTACTATTGTTATCATCAAAAAATTACATCATTCAATGACAACAGATATATTAGTTTCCCAGGGAACAAAAAAGACGTGAATAAAAATTATATTTACAGGTGTTTAAAAAAAAAAATGCAACCATTCTTATGAATTGTTCAGCTGGCACTTACATCAAGGGTTAAAAGCAGAAGGATTAACTTTCAAAGAAAATATGTTAAAGACCTTTGAAAGTTATTGAGAGCCCTGTGCCTAGTGTTTCTCTGCCAGTTGCTTCACTGCGGGCTGCAGAGAGGTAAGTTTCAGCTGCTCCTAAAGCCATCAAGTCCAAGCGGTTGCGGTACTTGGACGGCATGTCAGGACTGTGCAGGCCAGTCAAGCGGCTGATGACACCTGTTCTCCCAGAGCTGGAGTTTCTCCATAAACTCTATGATAGTGTCAAACAGCCCACAAAATAAGCAAGTTTCCCTTTGAGAGCCAGCGGACATCAGTGTGGAGAAGAAGTTAAATGTGTCGTCGGGGTAAATGGGTTTTTATTTTGTTAACTGCGACATTGACAGACTCGTGGGGAGCTGGACTTTTACATTTGGCCACAAGGTTGTGGTGGTGCAAGACACAATGGACTGTGAGCACATGCAGGACTTGTTCCATCAGCAGAACAATGAAGCCGCGGTACCTGCCAACCATGGAGGGGGCACCATCAGTGGCGCATGCGACGATATTTGTGATTGGAATGGACTTTTCTTGTAGATACACATGAAGTTCATTAAAAATGGTCTGGCCCTTCGTGTCTGTTTCCAGATATTTTTAAAACTAAAAATCCTCACTGCTGGAGGCCTTAAAACAGACATAGGCCATCAACAGAGCGTTGTTGTCCCAGGTGGTTGTCTCATCCAGCTGAAGAGTGAATGGAGAGTCCGTAGGATTGCCCACAGCTGCTCCTCTGTATCTGCACCCATTTCATCATGTCATTGCTGAGTGGGATGGATTTCAGCACCTGCGTGGGGCCACGTTCCAGCACAGTAGAGATGACCTCTTTGATGGCAGGGAGCACCAACTTCTCTACAATTGTAAATGTCTGTCAAAATATGGCTATTAGCAGGGAGATATTGTAGGACGCCACTCACCCACTATCATTTTGTCTGCTTTTCCTGGCAAAGAGACTGCTGAGGGTGCTCCTACCGTGCTTCTCTTTGAGGGCCTGGAAGAAGGGAAGCTCCTTGTCAGTCTTGTCCGGGTGGATCTTCGTGAGATGCTCCTTGAGTGAGGGTTTCATCGCCTCATTTGAAAAAACTTGTTCACACAATAAACACATTGGAAGTTGTGCATTGAATACTGACAGCATTATTTCTTGTTCTGTGACATTTTTCTGATATGCTGCTTGCTAGCGTTGCAAATGGTAAAAAATTATTATAAAATACTATGCAGCGTAACTTATTTGAAATTATGAATTAATTTAGCAGATTGAATGGAGTTTGGTTTGACATTGTTTTGTGCCATTCTAGACAAAATAAACCTCTTTCATGTTCCATGTTTTGTGCTTTCACATTTTCTTTTATTCATAGACTTATTAAAGATGAATGATATTAATGTTTAATAAAGACTTTAAAGTTAACGATTTATAACGCTGCAGTATGGTGTTCATATTAGTCAGGTCTCTGACATCAGATGAAAAGGCATCAGGTCTCTTGAAAACCTTTGTCAAGTCTATGGAATACTCGTATTCTTGTGAATCTTTGGTGTAAACTCACCTTAAAACCAACGCACCCAAGGGCACCTCAATGCCCCCCTTTCCAAAATTTTGCTTCCAGCGCCCCCCCCCCCCCCCATCCTCTGAACGCCCCTTGGGGGGGCCGTACCGCCCCCATTGAGAAATGGTCTAGTGCATCAGGCATTACATAGCCAAGGCGATTCAAACTTTACAAACACATGAACTACAGAATAAAGATAGCATAAAGTGAAAGGAATGCATAAAAGGCCTACTAATTAATAAGGTGGTGATACATTATAGTGAGCCTACGTTTGTATGCGCTATATTCTTGTCATCTTATTTTATGACCAATTATTATTAATACCATAATTATGGTTGCTGTTACTGAGGCAGTTATGATTGTTTTTTGTGATCATGATGATCTTTTTGTCTATTTTTTGACATTGGTTTACACAGTCTCCGACCAAACGTGGATTTGATTACGGGTAAGGATACGACAAAGATAATATTGATGATTCCTGTCGGTAAAATGATCGTAAGATCATTTAAAGATCAAATTTGATCGTACGCATGTTTCATGAATGACGGCCATTGTGAACATTTCTGTACACAGTATCAAGATGATTCCATAGGCCTTAAGGCAGATGTCAGTGCCCTCTTTTTCATTAGCACATTTGATGAGATGCATTGCTCATATTTACCACATACAAATACTGTATCATATTACAGTAATTCAACCCAGCTTAGCTTTCTACATTTCCTCTGAGCCACTCTAAAGTGACAATACGGTTCTCTATTGGGTTTCACTCAATAGAGGCTAAAGCTTTTTGATCACTCACTCTCCCCTAATCCAGTCACTGTGCTTCAGAGTTAAACACTTACACACACACATAATGCATCTGTCTTTTCAGTCTTTTCACTGCAGCTCTGCATCGCGATGTAATATTAACGTTATTACTTTAAAAAGTAACAGCAGCAGTAAAACGGTTTCTATTGTGATGGTTTAACTTTGCAATCAATCCGCGTTTCAGCAGAGGCTGGGATATAGAAGTAGCCTAGCCTATTTTAAACTAAGTAAAGCGCTGTAAAGTGAACTGTCTCTAGTGCGATAGAACAATAAAATCCGAAATGGACCACCCACTGTCAGCGCTGGCCTCTGAAAATATTGCGCTAGGCTACTTCATAAGATAATAAGAAAAAAACCATTAACAAATTCCTGCAGATGCAGTTAAGAAGTTCAAGTTCATGATTTATTTTTATGAATACAAATGTTTCAAAATATCCCCCCTCTGTTTTTTTCACAAATGCACCCTGTGTATCTGGGTGCACGACAGACTGAATTTTCTAGACCACGCCACATAACAGGTGTCACAAAGGCAAATGCAATGTGTTTGATCTTGTGTTGTTTTTCTTTCTCTTCTCTACTCTCCTGTTCAATGGCCTTGCCCCATCTCCCCATCTCCCTGTCCCACCTGTATCACTCATCTTCCATTTCCCCATCTCTTACCATCTATCTTTGAACCAGGGACGAGGCAGAGATGGAGTACTTGAAAATAGCTCAGGATCTGGACATGTATGGCGTCAATTACTTTTTCATCAGGGTGAGCCAAGGCTTTTGTGCTATGTCTTGTCATACTAAGCCCATAAGCCCAACATAGTGTGCGGAAACAAACTATAAGGGAACAGTAGTTTCACTGTACCCGTCCTAGAGCTCTGTTCAATATTATTATTTAATAGCTCCAAGCTGCATAGTAAATATGGTAAGCTACTGCATTTAAAGAAGCAAAATAGATATCAAGGTCTGCTTAATATTTTAAGAAATGTAATGACTTACAAATACTACATAATACATTTGCTTTAAATGTGAAAAAAAAGAAAAGGAAATAACATTAGTGACTTAGAACAAACAGTAGCTCCATCAAGGGGGTTCTGTTTGTGAATAATGGTTTCTCTGAAGGGCACTCAAAATGCCACCCACAACCAAATGTCAACAACTGCGACTCACTGCAACTGAATTTAAGGTAAACCTGCTCAGATTGCAAACGCCCTGCAGCTAGCACAGTTCAGATAAACTCACACTACAAACAAATAGTGTGCCAAGATCTGCCACCTCAATGCTACCTGTGTCACATTAAGTATATGAAGGCTGGCCACCTTGATAGATTGTAGAGGTGGTCTCCTAACAGGCGGCTGGTAGAAGCGTTCTCTCACCTGTCCTCTCCATTACTGTGGTGTTGTTTAGAATAAAAAGGGAACGGATCTTCTATTGGGAGTGGATGCCCTGGGTCTGCACATCTACGAGCCAGACAACAAACTGACACCCAAGTGCTCCTTCCCCTGGAACGAGATAAGCAACATCTCCTACAGTGACAAGGAGGTAAGGTGTATAATATAAGGCATTAATATGCCTTAATTTTAGTCTTTTCTTTTTTATTCTTCTCTAACAATCATTGCTCATTTCTCTTTACTTTCCCTCTGAGTTTAATAACTGTGATGATGCATACCTATTCATATGCTTTTGTGGCTACTCCTCTCATTTAGTTTGCTATCAAACCTCTGGACAAGAAAACGAATGTTTTCAAGTTCAACTCTTCCCGGCTGAGAGTCAACAAGCTGGTAAGTTCAATATTCTCCCTTGTCCAAACTTTAAGTCATGTAGATAAAATGTATTAAAAAAAACAATAAATTAAAAACTTGCCTGTCAATAATATACAGGACATTTGTGTACTAGGTACTAGGAATTAGCAGTCTTTATAACTACGTCTTCTACATGCACAAACTGTTTCACAAGCACAATGTTTGTGTAATTAACAGATTCGCTGAAAATAAATATTTATATATGCCTTGAACATTAACCAAGACTACAACTTAACACTCCTCATGAGCTTCACTAGACAAGGACATGTCAATACAATCAGCGATCTTTATAAATACTTTTTCTATAGGCAAAAACTGTTTCCCATGCTCAGTATTGGTGTAATTAAGAAATTCGCTGGAAAGAAATATTTTTATATGCTTAGATAACACACTGTTTGTGAGCTTAGCTGGACATCCCTTGCCGTAGGGCGTTGCCGTGTCGCACATGCGCAGCCAACCCAGCAGCTCAGCATTAAAAAATTATATATACCACGGTGAAATGTACGGTATAGATACTACCCAAGCCTACTAGGCAGACAAAAAACATCAAAACTGCATGTGAAGTGGGCTGAATAATTATTGTTACCTCAGTCGGACATAAATAGTAGTGGAACTAATATTTATATATAACATTTGTATATAATGTCTGTTTAAAACCTCTTTTGGCGGTCCTTAAAGATGCGCTGATCATTTCATTCCACTGACATGACCCACATATACCATCTTATTACTAAGATTTGTGATGACTACCTTCATGGCTGTGATATAATTTAAAACATGAAACTTTCTGTTCTGATTTCTAGAAAGTAATCTTTGCAAAGCAGTAAATGCCCCCATGATTCTATCATCATCATGTCACCTATCCCTGTATAAAATGTCATTAGGCTACACCAAAGCCAGAAGGCTTTATGTAAATGATGACACCAACACGTGTGCTAAAACCTCTCCCAAATGACCAATAATTATCTGAGAATCACATGGGAAGGCTAGTCTGAAGCAAAATCTTTTGAAGGTAATTCCTGGTAATTCCAAACTGCCTCCAATCAATGGTCAGGTTCCAGGCCCCAGCCAGAGCACTTCGGTCTACCACCTCGGTTGGTCGGCTTAGTCTAGAGTCTCTTCTGTCCTAGCGTCGCAATGGTTCAAAGAGCTTCCTGCAGCAGTCAGGACAGCTACCACTACCCATCTTCTGCATAAGACTTAAGACCCACCTCTTCAGAATCCACCACTTTAAACTACTATTAACCCGAAGACCTCTATGATGATCCTTTATCTTTTGTTTATATTCCTTCTATAAATGGAAAATCCTTCTCTTTCCTGCTCTATGTTAGGATCAGCTTTTAGAAGATTAAACACTTTGCTGGTATTTAGGTTGGTATGTTAAAAGGTAATATATATTTTTAAATGTGTAACTAACTTGGCCCTAATGACGTGTTGCTGTCATTATTACAAGTGACAAATGTACTAACTGGAAGTCGCTTTGGATAAAAGCCTACGCTAAATGTTGTATATGTCGGTCATTGTCAGATACTCCAGCTTTGCATCGGGAACCATGACCTGTTTGTGCGACGCAGGCGAGTGGACTCTCTGGAGGTTCAACAGATGAAGGCCCAGGCCAGAGAGGAGAGAGCTAGGAAGCAGGTACCCACCTGTTGAGATTGTGCGGGTCTCCGTTAACACAGACATGTGCATGTGCTTGCCTGTGAATGGAATTGCCTCATGATTCCCTTTTAAACATTATGGTAGTACAACTTTTGCAGAAAGTATTTCCTCTCTGAGGCGGTGCTTTATGCACTGGATGACTTATACCAAAAAGGTCACGAGGAGCCCTTACCATTAGGGATGGGTACCGAAACCCAGGTATTAAACAGGCCCCAGAGCTAAATTATTAAAAGCCGTAGTATTGATAAGCTTTGAAGTTATCGGTTCTTCTCTCAGTACTGGAGAAATTAATGTCCTATTTATTATTGCTACATGAAAGTTATCTTGCACATTTTATCTCACCAACTTCTGATTCTGATTAAGACATCCGGCTATGATACGTTTTCGCTATTTCTAATCCAGAAGAGAGATCTCTCTCTCTGAGACTGTGTGCGAGGGGCGGGGGCAGCTCTCTCTCTCTCATACATGCAGCAGCACCGTGCAGCGCACACACACACACGCACACACAGACCCTGTTCTTAGTGACAATGGCAGAGAGAACAAAACGTTCAAAAGTGTTGTTACACTTCACTAAAGTCGATGTTGACATGCTCATTGCCACAAGTGCAAGTCTAGCAAAAATCTAGCGAAAGTCCATTACATACAGGCGGAAAAATGCACAGTTTTGGACTGCCTAGCTCTTAGTTCATCTGTTGTTGCACCACGTATATTATGTATGCTAGCAATTTGGAGCCCTCACACAGGGTTAACTAAATTATAGGAACATGGGTTAGTGATTAAAGTAACCATTAGCTAGCTGATTGTTATGGGTGCATTCATAAATTCAACCTGAAAGCATCATCTGTCGTTCATGTGTCGTTCAGTTTCAGATCACCCAGAGCAGGGGTGGATTTAGTGATATCGCACAGTAAAAATACTATCAAAGTAAAAGTCCTGCATTCAGCATTCAAGAGTGACCGAGGTACTTTCAGCAGAGTCCTGATCCCCGCTTTAGGACTCTGGTCTATGGGTTCAGATTGTATCTCTCCCTCTCTCACCACCTAGGTGGAGCGGCAGCGCCTGGAGCGGGAGAAGCAGCTGAGGGAGGAGGCAGAGCGAGCACGGGACGAGCTGCAGAGGAGGCTGATCCAGCTGCAGGACGAGGCTCACATGGCCAACGAAGCCCTGGTGAGAACCCGCAACCTCTCATGTCAGACAAGTGCCAGGCCTGTAGCAAACCAGAGGGCAAATTAGTTATTATTGTTGCATTGGGTAACTTCTTTAAATGGTAAAGAAGGGCCACTTTAGCGATAAATTACTCCAATAACCACCTCCAACCAATAACTTAGGGGGTAAAGCAGCTGCACGAGCTAGCTGCATATTGCTTTTTAATTGGTGAAAACAATGTCTCACAAATGGTTCAGTCTATTTAGTTGCCAAGCTCAGAGTCAAAGTTTATGTTCTTTCCTAAAACTTTGTGTTTGCTGTGGCTGTCTGGACTTTGTGCTATGTCTAGCCCTGTTCTGGATCAAGCACAGAACTAACATTTGTTAAACTTTGCATACTGTTACAATATGGGCTTCTGCTCAAAGGTTTAACCCTCGCACTCAGCAAAGAAACGGTTCCTTCCGTTTATCCAAACAGCTCATCATCAGATCAGCTTTGTTGGCTGTGTAACTAGGGATGCCCGATCGATTGGTCACCTTTCCAAATTGGGTGTATTTTGACAAATGAATGCAATGAAGACTGACAATATTTATCCAATCCTGACTGCCATTCTATTGATAATTCAGAGCAGTGCAGGAGACACAAAACACTATGGATAGCAAATCTAGCATCACAGTGTCATCACAGTGAACATACTTCCCTGCTTTTTACACCATGTCTAACGCTCACTCGATAGTACATCCTTAATGACATAGGCGCTCTAAGGCAAACACACCCAACTGACATTGATATTGGAAACTTTAACTAAAACACACTAATAGACCAGCCCCTTGAGCATTCAGTACAGTGGAGGGAAATATACTATCACGCAGGAAGTAGTGTTGTTTATGTATCTGGAAGTTACTATGATAACGCACACTGCTCTTTTGCTTCTTGCTGAACAATGGATAATGCTACGCCTAAAGTGAGTTCTGCAGCTGTCTAGCATAATAAAAAATCTCTCTCTCTCTCTCTCTCTCTCTCTCTCTCTCTCTCTCTCTCTCTCTCCCTACTCCTATCATCTCCTGTCCAGCTCCGTTCAGAGCAGACTGCTGACCTCCTGGCGGAGAAGGCCCAGATCGCTGAGGAGGAGGCCAAGCTGCTAGCCCAGAAGGCGGCTGAGGCTGAGATGGAGATGCAGCGCCTCAAGGTGACAGCCATCCGTGGCCAGGAGGAGCGCCGCCTCATGGAGCAAAAGATGTTAGAGGCGGAGATGCTGGCACTCAAAATGGCAGAGGAGTCTGAGAGGAGGTGAATATAGGGCACCGGCACAGCATGCACAGCACTTTGTGTGTGGTGTTTTTTTATGCTTGGGTTCATTTTCTATGTTGGTTTGGCACACAGACACAGGGCTTATATCTTCTAATACACATTATTTCCCTCTCTCCTGTCTCTCTCTTTTGTCTTCTAAAGGATTGGGAAATGTATCGGGTACCCACACTAAAAATAGCAAGATTGCCAAAATTAATTTCATATGCTATAAATAAAAAATAATCTCACTGCTAACTTCATAGTAATGGCAATTTGGTAAGAAATTATAGAAAATATGTATTTGGGACTTTTATTGGTGAAAAAGAATGGTAAGCCTGTTAATTCATTCTAGCATCCCATGCTGTTCCTCTCCGGGGAACCATCACCTTATCGTGGTGGAGAGGTTTGTGTGTTCCTATGAACCTGAGGGCTGTGTTGTC
>JAOEHI010053394.1:0-15269 GCA_025447815.1 Percopsis transmontana | reverse complement strand
TTGGATTATTGTGGACTTTATTATTAAAACCCTCGCTGTGCGCACTTTCAACCTGCTTCAGCGTGGTTTCCTCTCGCTTCTGCACTCGCGCTACTCGCAGCGTGACAATAACAATATTAATAATAATGAGAAAATAATAACTACACACAGAATTTAGACTAATATTGTTGTGCATCAATTGCAATCAATGGGGCGACAGTGGCACAGGGGGTAGAGCAGGTCATCTGGCGATCAAAAAATCACTGGTTCAATACCCACTGACTTCTGTCTAATTGTCAAGGTGTCTCTGAGCAAGACACCTAACCCTAACTATACGTGTTGATGTGCTAAGTAATGCTTTTCTTGTCGCTATGTATCCTGAATGTAGGTTTTATTGAGATGTGTAATAAACTTGTTATTGTATGAATAAGTATTTCTCTACTGTTTATGTCATCAGATAACATCACTCCTCTGTAAGAGGACTCATCATCAGATTTTTGATTGATTAAGAGCATCGATTAGATAACTTATCGGTTACCAATTTTTTAACTAATCCTATTTGTATGCTTCCGTAGATAATCCCGTGGTGCCCCGAAGGTTTGGTCTTTCAGACTAAAATGTATTCTTTATTTATTAATAAAGTGTCATGTAATCTCCTCAATATACTTCACTACTGACAATTCCATATTCAATATGAAACAGTCTTTATGCGTTTCATTCTATCTGATCTCCTTTGTATACTTTGTTTGTATGCTTGTTTCTTACATTCATTCATTTAAACAATAGCGCGCACACACACAGCAATATGAATAAAACAAACGTATTCATTCCCATTAGATGGGTTTAAGGACAATCAACCAAACACCAGCACCTGCAACCTCTCCTGGCCTGTTCAGGTACCCTCCACCTCTGATGAATAAACATTACTCCCCAACCCCAACACACACACACGCGCACACACACACACACACACAGGCACACACACACACACAGGCACACACAGGTGGCAGTTTATGAATATGGGTCTGGCTGAAACAATAGAGACAATGGCCAAGGTGTGCCATTGTTCTATTCCCTTGTCCACTTTGTGTTTACATATGCGTACACACACATGTATGTGCATTCGTGTTTAAGCAAACAGAACATGAGTGCTTCATGCAATTAACTGGGAGGTGGAGAGAAGAGACCAACCAGTCAATATCTCTTTTAATACAGGTCAGGGTCATACATAGCCAAGAAAAACATGGTCTGTGTGTACCATAGGGTGAGAGAAAAGGAAAGAACTAGTGCTCCGTGTACGCTTGAGCGAGAGCGAGAGAGAGAGAGAGAGAGAGAGAGAGAGAGAGACATGTACCCATAGGGAAAGAAGGGGTAATTAAACTTTCATTCACACACAAACAGTACAGCCAATTGAACATTGCCAGCCTTGCATCGATCATTCGGTACTACAGGAGTGATGTATTGGTTTCCCTTAATCAGTTTTAAATGAACAATTATGGTAATATCACCTGCTGTTGCTAGTAGTTACCAAGCCCTACATTACCCTGGCATTTTGTCTATACTTAAGCAGTATCGCATCATGAGAGGGAGTTCTGCTGGAGCCTACTATAAGCGCTGCTGCAATATGTAGTCTCATGCAATGTGTGCTGCTTTCCACTAGGGGCATATGTGCCAAGTGGTGTCTTTCCCTGTCTACTGTGTCCCTGTATCTTGTCATGTGTAATATTTGCTGCTTTCCACTAGGGGCATCTGTGCTGCTATCCACTAGGGTGTCGTGTGCTACTGGCCAGTCATGACACATCGGGCTCTAGTTTCCGGACGGCGCAAGGCCGGCGGTAGCTCTAACATAGACGTACTGTAGTGACAATTTGTTGGTTACAAGGTGGTTTTGCTCTCGCCTGGGCGCGTTTGCTAATTTCCTGGCTCGCCAGGGCTTGATTTGGGCTTGGGGGTGCAGTATAGGGTGTGTCAGTCAAAATCAGGGGGCGCAGTGTTAATTTGGTGTCAAATAAAACCAAATATTGCGCTAGCGTCTCCGCCTGGTCAGACCACGTCTTAGCGCAGATGCAGGCGTTGTGTGGTAGTTTCCGGGCTTTAGGTTAAGGTGCACTAAGCACAGACAAAATCACATATGCCATTTTTGTGTACGTTATGTTGGCCTATTTTGTGACTCTTTAAACTACTGATTACTGTCCCCAACCTTTTGAATCACAAAACTAAATATATGCACGTGTATCACTGTCTTCCAACATTAGTCAACGTGCGTCATTATGCATGGAAAACAACATGGTGACGGGGGATTTCAATATTTCAATTAACTTCATTCAACCTGAAAGGATGAACTGATTGCCTAAGCTAATTGATACGTGATCACAACTATTTAAGGTCTCCTGCTGTGTTCATAGAATGTATAGTGCAGACTTTTGCGTCTATTATTGCAGTTGGCAGATCGCCATGTCAGAGAGTGCGCTGCTATAAAAGGCCACGAGAGGAGCTGATTTGATTGGCCGTAATTGAAGACCCCCACCACTCCTACTGATAATTTATTAATTCTAATCCAACCCTTTTACAACTGCGTTAGGTAATTAGTCCCTAGTTAAATCATATATTAATGTTTTAAAAGGTATGCAGAGTTGTCTTAATGCAATACTAAGTCGAGTATTGGCTCAGTTGGTTAAACATTAGGAATAACCATATGATATAGTTTGGAATCTTGCCTGGATATATTTTACCTTAATTTACATTATTGTATTTCATGCATGTGGTAGCATTAGCTAGTTTATTAATTTAACCAAAAATGAATGCATATAATCAATACTTGTATGTCATAGAAATTATTATTATCACACATTTTCAGTGTTTTTGGATAGCTTACCAGATAGCTTACCACATTATTTATCTCATACATAGGCTATTTTCCACAGCTGCTCTGCTAAAATAAATATATTCAGCAGTCATAGAAAGCCTCTTGTCCAATCAAATTAGTGTTGTATAAAGTTTAAAAGACTCCTCAATTACTCCTCGATCTCTAGAGTTAAGGGTGTTCACTGTTGAAAAGTGTAGGGTCAGGACATGGGGAGAGTGAGTTACAAACCAAAACAACATGATTCTGTAATGCCGGCTTCAACCACAAGAAGCATTCCAAACACAAACACAAATGCCCCTTAAATAATGGGGAAACATTCTAAATGCAGCATATATCAATGTAGTATTTTTTATTTGCTTTCAATTTCTCTGTCACTCATTGTTTATTCAGTGTACAGTATTAGCTGTAGTTTACTGAATATAAATAATGGTTCTGCATTTCTGTTTGCATACCTCAATTTTTTTTACCTTTTTGTCTAGTTTGCTGCCATTCCTTGCTAATCGGTCCAATCTGCATTTCTGTTTAAATAAACTTTATTGAATTATCCTGTCCATGTCGGACATATCTCATTTGAAATGTGTTTTCAGTAATTTCATCAGCCTTTTGCATTTCACTCCTTGTCTGTTGTGCTTCTTAAATGTTACTTTTACCACCCTTCTTAACTGCAAGACTGATGAAATGGTCATCATGCCTGTGTGTGTGTGTGTGTGTACGATTAATTCCTTTCTTTAGGGCCTTGGAGAGCCATTTCTTCAGGACAGCCCAGAACCCAAGACGTCATGCATTTCTTTGCCCATGTTCCTTTATTTTTCCTGTCCTTTTCTACTGTGTGACTGCTCTCTGGTGACAGAAAGACTTGTTACGAAGGCAGCCATTTAGCAAAACCCACTCTCTGCTGTATTGCCACTGTCAAAGAGGAACCATTTGAAATCTTGAAGTTCTGTTTTGCTGAAGTTCTGTTTTGCATTAGTCATAATGTTAATGTACTAACACAAAAAATATCTGAGTCAAATAGTGACTACAAATGACTATAAATGACTGACTTTGATTTGAATATTCAACACTATAATTTAGGACATTCTATAAGCAATAAAAAAAAAAGTAGCCTATATGTATTGTGGAGACCTACACAATGTTGGTCTTGTTCAGGGTCAGGCTTGTCTTAATAATGTTACACACTATTCTGGGGTAGTTCTCTATCTAGGTCCAGTTGAATGAAATATCATACAGCCATGGAAAGAATTAAGAGACCACTGCCTATTTTTAAAAATAGAATATCTATATGAAATTACATCTATATTTAATATATTTATATTTATATTTTTTTGTTATTATTTAATATATACTTTTGTAAGTTTTTGATATTTATATTTATATTATAACATTTTCAAGAATATGCAGTGCCAGGCGTCATGGCCTCAAGGTTGTCTGTTGTCTGAAGGTGGGTGTGATATGAACAAGCATAAATGCTTAGCTCAAAGACCACACATTGAGCATTGATTCCTAGACACCATCCCTGTGACATCCTGTATCTGCTCCCTACCTGTTGGCATCAATAAATCTTGACCGACTCAGTTCATCTCTGAATCTTCTTTGATACAGAAAAAATTACCTCCACCAGTATGTATCCTGAGGGATACCTGTCTTGAATTTTGAGCTAGGAATATTTTCACATCTATTCCAATTTTGCTGAATGTTTCTAAAGAAACACACAGAAAAAGGTGTGCCCCCAAACAACTCGAACAATAAATGGTCTGTGTGCATGTGTACATTTAGCCATTGCAAGCCCCACCTCTACGACGTGTTCCGCTTTACATATCAGTCTGGGAGCTCTCAACTGAAATGTCAGCCGGGTATACAACCACCAAGCCCATCAGCGTTCAGGTGGGTAGTTCAGAAAAAAAATGTGGTGCTTGCAAAATATGGATGGTCTTACCAGGCTTGTGCGCATGTGTTTCGTCCAATCACGTCACTCAAATTTCCGACCAAATAATATGGTACTGTGAGATGCTTAAATGACTAAAGAGCAGGCAGAGGTTTAAGATAACAAGCTGATTAGACTTCTCAGGTTCAAGGCAGGTTCTATGCTGTAATTGCTGTGGCTGTGATGTCACTAACCATATACACATATCATAAAGAATGTGTCAGATGTTGTCATCTAACCAGCCAAGCTATAGAGAACTATTGAGCTTTAACTTGCTGTATGGCTAGACTGACATACACAGAAGCTGGAATTGTATGTATTATATATATATTATGTATATTTTTGGGGATTTTAGATGAAAGACAAACACTCTTGTGATGCTTTTGTCTCCCTCACCCAAACCAAAAGACTTCCTCAGGGTGAGATAGATGTCAATCAAGCTGGGGAAGAGACACAATAACACAAAACATGTGTGTGTGTGCGTGTGTGTGCGTGTGTGTGCCTGTTTGTGTGCCCGTTTGTGTGTGTGTGTGCAGAATGCGACGGTTGCAGGGACGTACTGACACCAGATGTATTGTTTAATAGGAGGAACCTTTACAACAACGTTCACCTACTCTAAAAAACCCGATGTAACCCTGTGTTTAAATGTAGTATTGTTAAGAGAAGATGCTTGCACCATGCGTGGGTGTGCAAGTAAAATTCAATGGTGTTAAGGAGAAGAACAAAGAAGAAGCTATATGTACTGTGGAGGAAATCAAACAGCTTTATATAGAGTAGGAGAAAGGTTATCATTTCCAATGATTCCAATGTTTTGCGAAACCAATGATGAAATGAAGAGGGTAAAAATAGCTGGGAAAATAGCGGGACAGGAAGAGGAGGGAGGGGGAGGTAGGATGGAGGGGTGTGACGCTAGTGTGTGTCTCTCTACAGACAGACCAAGGAGATGCCTCTTGATGTAACACAGAGGAAGAGAGAGAGAGGTATTCCTAGAGGGCACAAGGCAGGAAATGCATGCTATTACTCAAGCTCTCTCTCTCTCTCTTTCCATTTCTCTCGCTCACTTGCTTTTCAGACTGTGACCCCTGAATAACCCCAAAGAAGGTAGACAGGACCCAACAATAATATAGTTATTTTCTTTTTATATTACGGTTCCTCTTCCACATTTTCTTCTTGCAAGGTTTAACCTGTTAACCTCTTGGCATTTTTTGGAAAGTTTTGAAATTGTATACCCAAATTCCAAGGCCTATTTCTCAGTCTTCGCAAGGGGCTTATGCCGTTGTGTGCTGGCGTATCTGCTGCCCAGACCTGTGCGCATTGACTGCGCATGTGTGACACGCCGAGCCCCACTACACGGAGTGCAAACAATTAGTGTTCCTGTATGTAATAATATTTCTTTCCAGCGAATCTCTTAATTACACCAATATTGTGCATGGGAAACAGTTTGTACCGATAGAAGTGTTTATGAAAGATTGCTGATTGTATTAGTTCGCTGTCTGAATAACCACGAAATGGACTCGTCTAGTGAAAGTAATGAGGAGTAATGTTCAAGACATATAAAAATAGTTCCCTAATTACACCAATATTGTACTTGTGAAACAGTGTGTGCATTTAGAAGATGTACTTACAAAGATCACAATTCCAAAGCACTTCCAAAAGCATACGGTCTTCCATACGGAAATAGCCGAAAATGCCCTGAAATAGTAATATGTGCTCAGCGTTCTGCTGATACCATGGGTATGCATGTAGCATGTATGGTAGCTTTGATCCCAGCAAACAACAACGATATAACTTGGACTCGCCCGTGGGTCCTGTGTTTTAATATGTCACTGTACGGTACACTCCTTGATTGTTTGAAATATCTGTGCACCAAAAAAGGGGGTGACTGGGGTTGGAGTAGAAATGGTGAGCCAATTAGATAACCAAAATGTCTCACAGTTTTGATTTTATAATATTCAATATAATAATGTACATATAATATTTGATTTACATTTACAGCATTTAGAAGATACATCCAAAGCGACTTACAATTAGTACATTTGTCTGCTAGCTGAAAAGGGTCATACACCAGTTATCGTAAGCAAACAACATTCTGTGGCTTTATAATAATGAAAAGATTTCTCTTTACCCTGTCTTAACACACATACTGTATACACACACACACACATGAAAGGTCAGTCAGTCAAACAGCCCTTCAAATACACAGTGTGTTGGTATAAATGTTTCTCTCGCTCTCTCCCTGACTGTTAACCCCAGCGTACTTCAATACCCACAGAACCCTGTGGCCTCCTGTCATGCCTTATTGGCTGCCTAATTCAGACAGAAAGAAAGAGAGAAAAGCAGCTGAGAGCTAAAAGATGCAGGGCAGATAGAGACAAGTGGGAAAAGAGAGAGCATAAACCCGTGAAGCACCTAGGGCACTTAGGGAGCTAAGCCAGCCAATCAAGCAGAGGTTAGCCACAGGGGCCAGATTATGATTGGCTGGTAGGAACAGGGTTCGGTTAGACAATTAATGCCAGGGCATGGCTGTCTGCCTCGTCGCTCCCTGTCATTTTCCTCCTAACTATTTCTCTCAAACACAAGTGTCTCTCTCTCACATTCAATCTCTTTATCTCTCTCTATGATTCCCCTTGGTAAGAGAGAAATCAAAGTAGAGGCATAGATGAAAGCGAGACATGAAACTAAGTTATTTGACCAAGGTTGTGTTGAGCTATTTGGGTATATAATTTTGTAGGACAAAACAATATTGCCAAAAATCCAAATGAGATTCAAATGCTCAAGGATGCACAGCTGTGCCTCTACAGTATGAGTTGGCAGGAATCAGTTGTTACACCTGTTTGTCTTGTAGATCAATGATTTCCTAGCCGGGGTAACTGGCAGAATGTGGTAATAGTGTGTAATTGGGTTGGGGAGGAGGCTCAGCAAGGCATCCGATCCCTCAGGACAAAGGGAAGATGCCAAGTGTGTGCTACCTGAGCCGTGACCACAGGGTGTTGCATATACCCCACTGCCAACTGCCAACCTGGAGAAAAGTAATCTGCCAGCTCCACCAGCTTCTGGGGCAAAGAGAGGAAAGAGAAGCAGAAACCAAAACGATGCCAAGGTTTTCTCTGCCAACTGCCGGTCTCAGGAACCCTTTGCACCATATGTGACTAAACGCACAGTAGCCGGTGCTAAGACAAACCCTACGAAACCTGACGACTTTCACAAACAGATGTAACTAATGCTGAGAAGGTACGTTCAAGCTATTGCTTTAACTGTGTCACAAATCTGCTTACAAGCACATGTAGGGACATGGATTTGATAGGGTATGGTGCAGTAGCAGACATTTACGATCACAGACAATTACTACGGATATGTTCTATAAAGTAGGTGCATCACATTCTCTGTGTCTACATGGTTGCATTCCAACTGAATGGTAGCTGCCCATATAGACACCATTTTGGGGCAGCATGTGTGTGCTTCTCACATCAAGAAGGCAACCAGAAGCTGCTGCCTGTGCCCACATTTGTGGGCAGCATCATATACAGCCATGGAAATAATTAGGAGACCACTGCATATTCTTGTAAATATAATATTATAAATATAAATATCACAAATGTAAAAAATTATGTATTAAATGTAATTGTATATAGATATTATATTTTTTTTAAATGGCCAGTGGTCTCTTAATTTTTTCCATCTTGCTGTATATCCTCCACAGAGAAGGCAATCTTATAAATCCCTTCAACTGATTACATAAAATGTATAAACCATGGTGGACATTTGTTTATAGATATGGGTTAACCATTTCAAATGTATTGGTAATATCTGAATGAATTAAGCTTTTGCTCAAAAATGCTACAGTATACAACATATGTTTCGTGCCAGCTAGCCAACCATTAAATGATTTCCACTGTCTGTTGAATGCGGACATTGCGCTATAGGCAGATATGGACTCTGAGAGAGTCTGTGTTCTTCTAAGGCGCTCCAGGGGTCAGCACTCTGTAGCAACACGCCTATCTGCCAGTTTATTGATGGAGCGATGCAGGTAAACTTCAAAGGGCATTCCAAACGCCTTGTCGGTTAAGATGCTGCCCATTAAGGCAGCTGTCTTGATGGGCACTGCTGAAATCCATCTGTAACTCTTCCACACTGGTGTCAACACCTCATCTCTGCACCAAGACACTTTTTTTTCTCCCCCACTTCAGATTACTTTATCTCACACACCATCTCTCCCTGCACAACTGTAATTATGTCACCTAGATTGGTTCACTGATCTACACTGTGGGTCGGTTTTGCTTCCAGGAAAAACAGTACCTGGCCACGTTGGTCCTTGAAACACATCATGTTTGATAGCGTATACAGGTACACAATTCAATTAGGCACGTATACTGTACACACACACACACACACACACACACACACACACACACACACACACAGTTAAAAGTTTTCTCTGAGCTTCACTTGTCTGTGTGGCCTTCATGCTATCTTGTTTGCATGCAGATGGTTTATTAAGCCAAGAAAATGTAATTAGATATTATTGCTAATAAAACTTTTATATGTTTTTTGAAAAGTTGACAAAGGGAAAGTGTGTTTACAATATAATATAAACACTGGCACTGTGATAGGATAGTAAAAGACCATTTGATTTTAAGATAGAAATGACTAAAGGACACACACAACCGCAGTGCCCTGGCCACTTGAGTATGCTTCTATTCGTACTCTAAATGTCAGAGATAGAGGGAGGAGTGAAGAGCCAGTGTGTTTGTGTGTTTGTGTGTCTCTGTGTGTTTGTGTGTGTGTGTGTGTGTGTGTGTGTGTGTGTGTGTGTGTTTCAGAGGAGGCTAAAGCGAAGAGCTGGCAGACAGACCATAAAGGTTAATTAATATGGAGGAAACCTGCTAGCAGGAGGCTGTTATTACATGCATTGGAGAGTTTTAATATAGACTGGGCACACACACGCACCCACCTGGGTGGACGGTTGGAAAGTTTAACTCCATTACCACTTACAACTGACTGGTGTGCCTACACCACTATTGGCAGAGGCTGCATGACAATGCATTAATTCAGCACTTCACACTTGACTTTGTGTGTCATAACTCACACTTACAGTGTTACAGTGGTTATTCTTATTTCACGTGGGTGGCAGGTAAATCCATTCATCTGATGAGCACATTCGGACTGTAGGAGGTCAAGGCAAATTAGCACTGGCTCCCTTCCTGCTTTTAGTGTATGAGTTATGCTTCCCAGTGTGTAGGTTGAACTGGACCAGTAGGTACAGTATAGCAGAGGATTTGCATATGGTTATCTTGCCACATATGGAATACGTAGGCTTTGTTTGACACACCTCTTATCGCCCTTTAAAATTAACTTGCAAGTAATTTATATCAAACAATTTATTCAAACAGGCATACATTTTTTAACTTGGTCACATTTGGGTAAACATTTAGGATTATACAGTATATCTGTTCTTCATAAAATTGCAGATGGTTAGTGTAATGCTTTGCTACTGCACTGCTGTGAGCAGAATCTATATTACATTTTAGATAAAGTAGGTTTCTACTAGGTACCTTCCATGCATCTATGGATTGCACACACACTTTAGTTTGAATCCATCCATTATTGAGACTCAATTAGCGTCCTGTCTTTTATAGAGCCTTGCTTGAGCAAGCTGATATCAAAGATGTGGCCACTTCACCTCAATTATAGTCAGTTATGTCCACAATACCTTTAAAAGGGGAATTCTGGCCAATAATGTCCAATGAGCTGGTCTTAATTTTCCTCACTGGTCTTTTCTGGCTAAAACATAATCAAATCATATCACAGTGCACTGCGGAGCCTTGTACCGTACCGCATGCATGCACTGCAGAAAACCAGAAAGTGGATTACGGCTCAATCTCTCAACAAAACAAGAAAATATGACCACCTCATAAACAGATTTAATATTACAGACTTCAAAGGGACATGTTTTGAGTGAATTAAAGAGTATTCTTAGTTTTTTCGATAATGGCCACGTGATTCTGCTATCATGCTAGGTGTCATAGGCTATGTATTCAACACAGCTCTCTTAAGTCTCTCAAAATCAAACATGATAAGGCCACTTTAGCAATAACTATATCTACTACATGCCTTTTAAAGTGAAGATTTTAACTTGCAGTCTGTAACTTATCTCCAGTATGACAGTTGAATGGTGTTTGTTCTACAACATGAAATCCAACACCTTACCATAGTGATGCCGCCATACACATACATGGTGGCTATGCAAAACAAAACAAATTGAAATAGGCCATATAGCATTATTTTTTCTGAGCGCCAGTGTCTTGTTTTCAATTGTTACCAATAAGGAGAGAGCTTATGTGGCCGCATGCAGTCACCTAGAGAAAAAGTGCATCACCCAGCGTCTCTTTTCAGGGCATTCCGCCTTTTCTTTGTGTGGCCACTCTGAGCATTTCAAGGTGAAAATCTCTGAACTTTTCAGAAAGGCACTAGTGTCGTCACTGTAGCTACTTTTTAGGCAACCAATCAGATGGGGTGGGACTCGTCACCCTGCTAACTAAGAAAATGGAGGAGAACCTTGTTTTGGCCGTCTCTGTTCAGTTGGTGCTCATGGTGATTCTTTTTCAAACAAATAGCCATAAAAAGCAAAGGGGCAATGCTAGTCTATTATACAACAGCAGTGGTACTATATTGTGAAGATATTGTTGTCATAGAAACAAAACCAACACGCAGTGCTTTTTTATGAAGCAGTCCCCAGCGGTTTTCTGCCAGAAAAAAAACTACAATTAGGTCATTTAGCAGACGCTTTTATTAAAAGTGACTTACAATTACATGGTGCTATTATATGGAGCAGGTAGGGGTTAGGCATCTTGCTCAAAGATGCTTACAGGTAGGCCCACTCTGGGGCTTGAACCCATCACCTTCCGGCTGGGAGTCCAACACCCAGACCACTAGACTAACCACTATATGGACACACGACCATATACACTACAGACTAGATGTTTCCCAGTGTCGTATTACAGTATGCATGTCAAATTAAATAGTTAATTTCAAAAATATCATGTCAGGCAGCGTGTTTAAAATGTCACGCTACAGGATACACCATACAGTATACTCGTTTTTACGGACTTCTAAAAGGGAAAGAGGGAAGCTGCCAGAGGCTTGGCAGTGTGTAGGATAGAGAGGAACAAAAAGGGAATACTGCCTCTTTTTTTTGTCGTCGGAATGATTCATTTTCTTTCCTCTGTTGTCTGATCTCTTCCTCATCTTCATCTTTCTATCTTTCTCCCATGTTTCCCCTCAAAGTGGCAGAGGAGGATAGTGAAGACAAATTGGGGAGGATGCCAGATGTTTATCGTCTGTAGCCCGTTCAGCGCCTTTTTTCCCCTTTAATAACAATAATACAATATACATATTTACACCACTATGGTCTGTGCAGGCCTACCAAACAGATATGATGTACAAACACAGCCAACTAGCAAAACAAGCCAGCCATCCCTGCAGCCAACACATACCACACAATATGCCAGGGAGCCATTCATACACATCCAGCCAACTGTCTGCGCCACAAGTCATTTGTACTTGCAGTATGCCACACACCAGCACAGTGGCACAATGTGCAACACACATTTACCAAACAGGAAAAGAAATTACAAACTGCAAAACAATAACCAAACTGAAAACATAAAGGTCACATGAGCGCAAACACACAAAAAAAGAAACCTCACAACAGAATGAGAAATCAATTAGGTCCAAACTATTGTGCACTCGTATGTAGATGGGTAAATTGTGATTTCTGTTTTGTAATTGTTTTTTTCCCCATGCTTTTTGTTACAGCATGTTTTGATTTTTTATATTGCTGTTTTGGTTCTCATTTTCTAAATATGTTTTGGACTTCAGGGCTACCGGTAGCCTTCTGTCCCTGTAATGTACAGAAAATCATTTTCATCCACAAAGTCCACAAAAGAAAACCCAATCACACAAACCTAATTTAATTTTGTGTCCCTCAAAAAGTAGCTCCGCCCTCGACACATGAGTTACTCCTATCCCACAGTTTTAGAATATCCAGAAGACTCAAAGCCTTTTTCAAATTCAAATAACATTCATGCAACAAGCTACCAGCCAAACACTGGCCATTAAACATCAGATTAGTCAGGGTACAGACCCTAACTGTAACTCCATTGCTGTGAAAGCATGCCACTCACAGAACCTGCACAGACTAACAAATCAGCCAGAAAACCAGCCACTCGGTAAACAAACCATAAAGGCAAGCAGCCAGTCAAGCGGGCAGGTCCCCATCCTGTAAAGATTGGATAAGTCACAGGAGGCAAGCTTAGGCGAAGCCTCGCTAACAGCTGCCCTCTGAGTCGGCAATGTCAGAAATGTCCTATTACTCTCTGCCTAGTCATGCTATAATCTCATTTCACTTATCTATCATCCACGAGAGAGAGAGAGAGAGAGAGAGAGAGAAGAAAGTGTGAGAGAGAAAAGGGTGACCAAGAGAAAGAAAAATATCTGTAAATCTAGCAAGATTTTAAACGCAAGAGGAAGATAGATTTTTCCTGTCTACCTATTTTTTCCCAAATACTGGAAATGCATGTGATTTTGTCATTGTAAAAGTTACTAAAGTAAGACATTACTTTCAGCCTTTGCAACTTCTTTTACTTCATTTTAGGAGAGAGAATACTGCTATACATAGCTATAGCTAGCTGATGGTATTCTCATTAATACCGTTTCACGTTCTTCATTTCAGGAAAGGAGGCGAGGAAGAAAACAATGAAAGTAGGAAGGATCGTTACTCTCCTGTCACCACGGAAACGAACAAAGATACAAAGAAGACACACAGAAACCTGAGTAATTATATTGTCCTATTTAATGTGGCTGGGCTGGTGGCAGTGTAAGGAAATTGTGTGCATTTTGTGTGCGCTCAAAAGCTATAATGTTGACACCCTGACAAAAAAATTGGTTTATTGCTTTTGCATGAACCTTTAAACAATCATAATTTACATGGTGATGGAAGACATTACAATAACAGCCGCTTTCCATAGCACATTACATCTCATCTGAAAATACTATAGCATGATATGTGCATCTTTATCACTTGTTGATTCATTGATATGACTAAATCAAGACTGAATAACATTGTAACATTTCCAACATCCTCTCTGCTGTGTTACTGAGTGGTGGGACAATGCAGAACAAACCAGACAGCCTGCCCACTGAACTGTGAAGTCAACTAGAAGGTACTGTAGAAGCTCGGCTTAAGCGTAATAACAACACGGAATACGATGAACATTGATTGTAAGTTCACCTTCATTATAAGGAACATAATTTGACAGGGCTAGTGGCTTCAATGGTTTAAATCATCTGTTATGAGTCATATATTGCAGCTTCAATCATAAATGACAGACAAGTTCAAGGACATAAATCCATAATATTTATACTGTATTATTAACACCATAATAATACAGTATAATGTCAGATATGATCTCTTGTAGGCTTTATTAGTTCAGGATATTAATGGACTGAAAATCTATTATGTGTGCGTGTTTGTATTGTTATCATAAATCTTAAGAACACTGGTGTGTGTGTGTGTGTGTCAGCTCTCGCTAATAGCTTACATAAGCTTCTAAACAGCCCTAGTTTGAGAGGAAGGCACTTAGACATTCGGATGAGACGGCTTTGATCTCTCTTTGATGGACAGGCCTCTGTGAAATTCATGCTGGTGGTCAGAGTAAACACTCCTTGCTAAACACGTATGGGCCCTTAAACGCTACAGTATGCACACAATATGCGTCACTTCATCAATGATGGAGTGGAAAAGGGCCCTGCGAGCGAGACAGCAAGGAGGAGATGGATAGAGAAATACAGTAAGAAAAAAATAATTACTGTACATAGCAAGGGAGAGGCAAGGCTGGGAGGGACAGACAGGCAGTTTAAATTCTAATAGTGAGCCGAAGGTTTTCAAAGCAAACACTCATTGTTCTACAGCTGACACACTGACAGCATTTAACAAAGACTGCTGATGGTCTGTGAGGACTGTGCATGTGCACCGTGTTATAAGCATGCGTACACTACATGCACATGCTTGCGTTTGTAGCACCAGCAAAAGGTGTTTTCATGCAAATATGACGGTTCCAACAAATGGTCAGTGTGTGGCTGTGAGTGACGGCCAGCAGGGTGGCCTTTTACACAGTTGAGCTCCCTCTGTCCGCCGCAGACGCATTATTCGTTATTTAATGCTAGTACCGAGGGGCAGAGGCGCAAGGCTAGGTCTAACTCCGATGGAGGGTAAAGGTGTCAGAGGGGAATGGAGAGAAACGACGAGACAGGAACGGTAGTGGAGCTAAAGAGGGCAGTGTGACTGACGGCGCCAAGGCTCGTTCACGGCTTACCATGACGACCCCCCCCCCCCCCCCAAAGGGGGGGGGGGGGTGGTTATATAAAAAAAGGTAATTGGGGGGTGTTTTTTGCAAAATGTAAAATTCCACTTTTCCTCCCAAAGTAAATTAAATAAAAAAA
>JAOEHI010053393.1:0-15269 GCA_025447815.1 Percopsis transmontana | reverse complement strand
CCCTACCTGCTCCATGTAATAGCAGCATGTAATTGTAAGTCGCTTTGGATAAAAGCGTCTGCTAAATGACCTAATTGGAATTGTAATTTGCAGTTGTTTACCTTCAGGTCATAGAATGTGATGTCGCCCAAGGTCTGGTACACCCTGACGTAGTACAGTGTCTCCTCGTCAAACTGCAGCTGTGCGGGGCACAGCGCTAAGGCCTTCAGGTAGTGGTGTTCAGCCAGTTCAAACTGGCCCAGACAATGGTACAACGTGGCCAGGCGGTGGTACGCAACGCGCTCGTTCAGACGCTCACCTATGGTTCACAGGTAAAGATATAGTTCAGGGACATTACCTTAGACTGCGATTCAGGCTTATCCAGTACTAAACTTCTAAACTAAAGGGATTACCATTTAAATACTATACAGATTGAAGGGAACCACATAGATTACATTTAATGAGGTTAATTTTATGAGATTTATGATTTAATAACTATACAGGGCATTTACAGTATGTTAAAGGTACAGTGTGTCTGAAAAGAGTATAGTTTTGTTGGCTTTTTAAACTTCCCAAACAATTTTTATCACACAACATTGTATGTTTTCGAAAATAAACTAAACGGATTACAAATCCCAAAGCGTTTAACAAGGGCACACAGTGTTTGTATATTTCCAAGCAACTGCGATTAACCGCTAAACTTTCTCAATAAACGCTAGTTCATGTTCGTTTAAAAACATACACATAGTGAGTATTTTTTAGTATTTTTACTGAGTAGTTTTACTGTAAGGAATAATGTCGTACCCAGGCTGATACTGATGTCTAATGCAGTGTGAGCAAACTCCATGGCTTCACCGTACAGTTTCAAGCTGAGCATCAGTTCGACCAGCTTGTTACACAACCTCAGTTTGATATTTACACTGCCTGTCTTCACTGCGATAGGCAGAGCCCGGTCCTACATGTGAGGAGGAAGGGAGAAATGCAGACATTAGTGTACACACACACACACAAACACACACGCTGCTGGTCAATGGAGTACAACAAAGGTTATTGTACAACTACTGGGTGTTTCTAGAAGGCTAGGCTAAAGCATGTCCTCGTAATGTGTTTCCACAAGAATCCTTGGTCAAATTTAACATGCGTTGGTACACAAGGCTTAGACCAGCTTCATAGATGTGAATCAACTTGAGAGTGGAGGTTTAAAAAAAACAACAATTGATCTGGTTCATTAAATACAGTGACAAAATGTAATATTTCCTCCTGAACTTCAGCGTGTGGACTTACACTGAAATAAGGAAGCTATAAAGTGGAGGGTTTAACCAAAGTTCAATATCACGTATATAACGTAAGTACAGTGTGGGCTTAGGTTTCCCAGACACGTCTACAATTACAATTAGGTCATTTAGCAGACACTTTTCTCCAAAGCGCCTTACAAGTACATGCTGCTATTACATGGAGCAGAGAGGGGTTAGGCATCTTGCCCAAGGATGCTTACAGGAAGGCCAACTCTGGGGGCTTGAACCCACGACCTTCCCGGCTGGGAGTCTAACACCTAGACCACCAGACTATCCCGTCCCCCTGTCTACAGAGGGAACCTCACCCTGTAGAAGCAGACAGCTTTGTCTCTGTCCTGGGAGCTGTTGAAGAACACATCTCCTGCTGCCTCTAGAAGCTGCAGGATGAAGTTCGTGTCTCCTGTAATAAGGCCGACATCCTGCGCCACCTGGCCAGTCCAACCAGCAACAACACACAGTTAAAACACATAGGAAAGGGTTTGTACTCCAATTACACAGTCTGCCTTGTAGGTCGGCTCTGTCTCTGTCTTGTCTGAATGCACTTTGTCACTGGGTTGTGTGGCGTCTCGTGACTGTATGTTGTACTTTGTGTCGTCATTTATGCTAGTACCCAAGTCCATGAGAAACGACATTTTGTTCACTGTGTACTTGTATGTGGTCGAATAACAACAAACTTGAAATTGAACTTAAACTACACATCACTTTTTGGAACATATATCTGTCATTTACCTGATTCAAAAATAGGAAGTAAATTTAAGATCTTAAAACATGTATATTAGTGAATGTTAACATGAATAATAGCTATGTCAGTAATAAAAAGCAACACTCACGTAAAGTACAATGTTCAAAAATTCTCACAGCATTTTATGAATTTCAGAACGTATACCTCACTTTATAAATCTGTATATAATCGTATGATATTGTAGCCAAATGGTTATTATTCTGATTCTCCTGGAAACATTCAGTCTTCACAGTGCTGCACCCAGACCTGCACATATAAATCCACCAGCTCGGTTTGTCCCAGCATGTGGTAGATCTTCCCTGCCTGCAGCCAGCCGTAGGCCTCCTTCTCCCTGCGACCCAGGTCGATGAAAATACCCAGGCTCCTCTTGGTGTAGTTCAGAGCTGTCCTGTAAGCCCTGATAGTGCGCGCACACACACACACACACACACACACACACACACAAAAAGCTCAATATCAGCTACGAGCTATTCGCTCGTTTTGCTTTCCTCTGAAAGCTTTCAGAAAAGTGTGATATTACACTAAACAAGTCCAAAAAGCGTGCGTGTGTGTCTGTGCATTGTCCAATCATGTGTCCTGGATCTGCATCCCAGAATGGCAGTGCGGCCTTTGCAAAAGGCAGTTCCTCTAAACCGGGGGAAATCATGGCGACTGGAGGGAAAACCCTTATTCTGCTCAGGTATAATGGATGGATACACTACCCATCACCTACTGTCTTTAATGCACAGTAATGACCTACATACGCACACTGCAACAGGGCCATACTCTCTCTCTCCCTCACACGCGCACACACACACACACACACACGCCTGCTGTACCTCTTGGTCCCCAGGGCGAGGTACAGCAGGCTGATGGTCTCCAGGACGTACGCCTCCTGGGCCGTGTCTCCGCGGCTACAGAGCAGGTTGAGCTGGTGTTCGTTGTAGATGATACACTTGGCCTGGTCCGGGCTCACCGCGCCGTACAGGTGGCACAGACGGCACGTGGCGCTGAGCTGGCCTGGCGGAAGAAGAAGTGCCAAGAAATGTCACTCTCTGTCAAGGTCAGGTTTCAGGCAGGGACAGCTGTGGTGACACACTCCAATTACAACAATTAGGTCATTTAGCAGACGCTTTTATCCAAAGCGACTTACAATCACATTGTTCTATTACATGGAGCAGGTAGGGGTTAGGCATCTCGCTCAAGGATGCTTACAGGTAGGCCACCACCGGGGATCGAACCCACGACCTTCCGGCTGGGAGTCCAACGCCTAGACCACTAGACTATCCTGCCTCACACACTGGGGAATTGAACGGTAAAGGTACACTCTATTCAGTTGTGTCATAGAGCCGAGAGCCGTGCACTTCCTTTGCCCGCTCACGGTTTATGTTTTGACACAAACCTGTGCGTAAAAGAGTGCGTGGCTGTAAGGGGAGGGGTAGAGAGCGACGTGAGCCTACGAGGCCCGCAGCGGAGCGGAGCAGAGAGGAGTGCCAGCCATGCAGAACTCGGGTGGGGCATGCGATCAAAGGATATTTCACAGGAAACAGACAGCCCCTCACTCACAGTCGGAGAGGTTGGCCTTGATGGCGAGCAGCAGGGCCCACTCGAAGCATCCCCTCCCGTGCTCCAGCCGGCCCTCGCTCACGTGGTGCTCTCCCAGCTCCAGCAGCACAGAGACGAAGTTCACCTCGTGGCCCTCTCCATCCAGCGCAGAGAAGAGCTCCACGGCCTGGGTCAGATGCCTCTCCGCCAGCCGCTTAGCGCCTGCCTTCAGACACAGCAAGCCTACATGAAGTATATAGGTCAGTAGGTATATAAGAAGACCATTGAACAGGGAATGAACTGGGATTTGGTCCGTAGCTATTTCTGTTAAAGACGAGAGAACCAGAACCGTACAACCATTGTCCTTTTGTTCTATTAGAGGAGTCACTAAGAGCAGAAATCTAAAGAAGTGTACGTTACCCAAGTTAGCCTGGGCTACGGCCCAGTTAGGCCTGTCCTCAAACTCCTCGCAGACGTCAATCGCAGCTTGGTAGCTCTCTGCCGCCCTCCGGAGGTCACCCATGCATCGCAGGGCCACGCCACGCATGTTCAGGACCAGCCCTTCACATGAAGTGAGCTCAAATCAATCCAGACTCCACTCTCTTACAGTGTTTTATTAATTAGTTAGTAAAAGGGTGGCATTTTAATGAAAAGGTCAGAGGATCTCTCAAGTATTTTATCAACTTCTATTTAAACATTCTAGGAAAGAAGAATTTTGTTTTCAAATAAAACACCAAACACCAAAGTATTTTTTATACCGTTTTATCACTATATCATTACCTTCTTAAATAAAACAGTAGTATCAGTTATATTAAAAGGGACACTTAAAGGGATTTGACGTGAATGCTGAGCAGCTGGCACTCCTCTCAACTCCTCCCCTTACTAACGCCGTTCTCTACCTCGACCCCCTACAGCCATCCAATACGTTTTATGGACAGTTGTGTGTCAAACATTAACAGTAAGCCGGGGCAGAAATGTGGGGAGGCTATGGGGGCACTCGAGGAGGGCACCTTTAACCACAGAAACAGCAATGTAGGAATGAAGGAAAAGCCCCATACCTTCCTGAGTGGTGGTGCAATGCTCGGGCATGGAGGCCAGGATGGCGTTCAGAACGTCCACAGCCACGCGAGGCTGCTCGTCGCTAACGTGGAGCCAGGCCAGCCAGAGCAGGGTGCCGTTTCTCTCCGCGACCGAGAGGCCTCGCGAGAGACACCCGCGGCTGATGAGGGCGTGCATGGCGCGCACGGCGTGCCCCATCCTCCCGCACTTCCGAAAGAGCTGCGTGAGGCAGAGCGTAAGCGCCTGGCCCAGGGTGTGGCAGCGCTCCCGTCCGCTGTCGTCCCGGGCGTCCGTCGGTTGATCGAGAAGAGAGAGAGCCTGGCGCAAGTAGGCCGCCGTCGGGACGTGGAGCTCCTGCATCCTCGCCCCAAAGAGCGCCGCAGAGTTCTCCAGAACCAGAGCCAGTCCGCCGAGGCAGTCGGCCAGCGTAACGGAGGGGTGCAGGGAGGCTCTACTGGCTGCTGTGACACTCAGGTGGGGGCGCAGGAACTTTCCGTATAGTCGCCCCAGGCTCAGGTACCCATGGCTCGGGGAGATGTTAGAAGTTCCGGAGTGTTCCGCAGAGAGAACCAGGAGTCTCTCGATGTAAGGGATGGCGGTGGCGCCCTCATCCCGCCTCAAGTGGCCCCTAGCCAACAGAAAACAGGCGCGGGCCTCGGCCATCTTGTTGCGAGACAGGACTGCTTTCTTTAGCACGTACTTGAGAATCTCTGAATCATTATCCACGCTCGCTATGCACTCTGGGACGGCCGTGACCAAGGCAGCGATACGCTCCGCCAGCACAAAGTACTTTTCTGTGTTTTTCTGCTTGAGATAAATGGCCGCCAGGTTAGCGTAAATGGAAGCTACTAGCCTCATATCTCGGAAACCTTCTCGAGGAACGGTGAGGGCTTCCTCAAAGTAAACCCTGGCCTGGCTGAACTTTGACCTGCCGGCGCAGAGCTTGCCCAGCATAAAGCAGAGGCGGCTCTGCGACCAATAGAGGCGCTTCTTCCTGGCCGTTTCCCTAGCAACGGCGAGAAAGGCAGTGAGCTCGTCCTCATCCGTATGGCCGACAAAGGCAGAGGACGTGAGACGTTCTGGGGTCTGTTCATAGAGGACACCAAACTCTACTTTGTAGTCGCAGTTATCCAGAAAGCTGATGAGGGGAATCAAGCTCTCTGTATTGCAAGTTCCCTCTTTAACTGGGTGAACTGTGAAACAGGGGGGCTTGGGGTTAGATAGCTCAGTATCTTCAAGCAAATCCTCTTTGTTTTTAGCGGTTGCAGTGGAATTACACGATGGAACTTGTCCTTGCCTAAGAATCCTCTCAATATTTCTTTTTAATTCCGAGTGCTCAGTGTCGACTTTGCTAGATGACGCACCTGCAAGTAATTGGTGAGAATATAAAGTTGAAGTTGAAATGTAGCGCAGACTTTATAGTGAACACATTAAAACACCTGAACTAGTTCGAATTTTGTTTTTTGTGAGGTTATCTGGTGAAAAAAAAAGAGAAATCTTACTTGGTGATGCTTTCTTTTTTTGTTGATCAATCAGATCTGAAAATGAACGATAAAACTTAAAGTGAAATTAACTGAAAGACCAGCCACACAAAAACTATGAAAGCAGCCAATAAGTTGTCTCACCAAGCTTGTAAATATAACCAACGTCATTTTGAGACATCTTTCTCAGTAAAGCAATCGTATCTTCTATGATTTGCTCCTCTTTTGAACTAAACAACGTTCTTTCTTCTTTGTCCAAAAAGATATCTGGTGATCTGAAAACGAGGAGAAAAATAACAACAGTCTCAGGAAAGCAAGAATAAAAGAATATATTCATTACATGTCTGCAACCCACAAGCAGTATGTACACACAAACATATCTATGCAAACGTCTAGCACTGTGGACTACTGGTATTATCATTCTACCACAATGCATGTGATGACAAACACTAACCGGGTACAACATTTGAGTTCATGAATACACTTACTCACAAATGTCATTGGCCGGTTTGACCAGGCTCGTCTTGACCAGCCCCACCGCTCCAGTCGTCTCCATTCTCCCCATGAACCAGTCGAAACAAGAAACCAGAAAGCCCACAATGATGATGTGATCGCCAGGCGCCACACTGAGCTCATCGGGCCCTTCAGCAATATACTCTGCGGTGACCAGACAGGTTCCTCTGGCTGAGATGGTGTAGGAAAAGACATGGAGGATCAAATAAGAGTAGAACTTATAGAAATCATTTACTTGGAGCTCAACACTGCAGTATTTCATGGAGCTGAAAACAGCTGACTCTGTGACTGAACTTACCGAACTGGAGAGGGAATTCACAGGCGGGCTTCCCGCCACCAACTAGAATGTTCTCAGGACAGGATTTCAGAAACCATCTGTGGGCAGACAGGATCGTGAACACAAAGCACATAACAGATGTGTACTGATGACGTTAATGAGACGCTCCTCGATCCGTGTCCGGAATTCACTGCATGAATAGTTCTTTTAGAAATGTCTCAGAATAACATTTGTTTAATTTTCTATGTTTTATCCAATGAATCTAAATCGTATCCAAATAATTACAGTTGTCTCTTCTCATCTCTCTCACTTTCTACATATCCATCCATCCATCCATCCATCCATTCATCCGACTCACTGATAAAAGGGAATAACAGGCTCCAAGGCAGGTTTGGGTTTGGTTCCTCTGGCTCCGTCGGCAAGGCAGAGGACGGTCCAGCCCGAGCCCAGGAAGGGCGGCTCGAACTGGGCTATGTCCCCCTGCTCCAGATACAGGTCCCCTCCGGAGGTGGAGCTGTCGAACATTTGGTTGGAACTACAGCTGGCAAACAGCGAGCCTGTGGTGAGAAAGCTCATCAGAATTGTGTGCATGTTCTCGATGTTGTTCTGCATCAACCAATAAAATACTTTCCTTCACCTACCCTCTTGCATGAGGAAGCCTTTGTACATAAGATGGAGTGTGTCTTCCTGGATCGAGACCTCTATACCCACGTGGTCCTGGTCCAAGGAGCTGAGCCAGAACTCCTGGTCATACAGCAGAAACTCCATGCACTGGCCCAGAAAGCCTGAATGAACACAACCGAGGACCAGACAGGAGAGGAGTGTTTTATAATTTACTATTCACGGTATAAATACACACACATATGGTTATAGAAACATTTAACAGTGCTGCTAACAATGCTATACTTTTATGTAAAAAAAAAAGTATATATATTTGGGGCAGGAAGGCTATATAAGCTACTACAGGAGGCACCAGTCAGGCTAGAGCAGCCTCTGTGTAGCTTCCAATCAACCAAACAGAATATCCGCTTTATATCACAGTGTATTAACGGTTATACTGAACTGCCAAAAACTCTATTTCAAAATCCATGGCAGTTTCCAGTAGTTCTTGCATGACATACCTATTGTGTAATATGTGGTGAACCTCCAGATTTCCTCAAACGTTCTGAATGTCACAAATATGGTGTTTTCTTCACTGCTGACGGAGACGAGATGAGTTGACAACTCCTACAGAGAAAGAGGTCGACAGAGGGGAACAGGTGGCATGACAGTAAAATAAACACTGCTTACATGTAGTGTTATATCTGCACAGCGATGATTCTCTTTGAGATATCGGTTCTCTTTAGCTGAACCGGGCATCGTGCTTCTTTCACAATTCCAATTAGGTCCTTTAGCAGACGCTTTTATCCAAAGCGACTTACAATTACATGATGCCATTACATGGAGCAGGTAGGGGTTAGGCATCTTGCTCAAGGATGCTTACAGGTAGGTCAGCTCTGGGGCTCAAACCCACGACATTCCGGCTGGGAGTCCAACACCTAGACCACTAGTTAATCCTACCCTACCCTACTATCCTACGACCCTTTCACATACATTTAAGATGAATGAAGAGTCGATAAAGTCTTGCAAAATATGTATTTTATGTGTTTGACCAGAGATATTCAATCATTTATTTTATTAATATTCATACGTATATATATATATATATATATATATGTATATGTGTGTGTGTTTGTCTGTCTGCATGTAAGTGTGTGTGTGTGTGCTTATACCGTGAATAGACTGTTAACCTCTGTGCTGTCAGCCTGCACAATGCGGAGTTTCCCTCTCAGAACTTCCTGCAGGTCCTCATCTCCAGGAAGTCTGTCAGGACCCTCCACCATGGTCAGCAACATGGGCAAAGCTGAAGAAGCGTTAGCATGTAGCTTTTAGCAGACAATGGACTGGTAACAGCTCGAGGTAACCTTAAATAACTAAACACTCACTCCATGATTATTAAGGTTTTTTTAGGATAAATGTTTAGGATAATTTCACATAGCAAGGATCACTTGGACCAAATTGTTTACTTATTCAAATCTATGTGAAGTGTTCTCTATGAAATCACAATTACGGTCTATAAAAGTTGCAAGAGGAAGCACTCCCTTTGGTCAATGTTTGTAAAAAAACACCAAAAAATAAACACATTAACTGTGTTAGTAGCAATATTCAGTTGATGCCATAATATAATCCACTCTAGAAATGCCTGGCTGAAACCAGGTGGTAAATATGATAAATAGCATATTGACTTCGCCTCAAACACATAAGGCTGTTTAACTTCTTGTTATTCCTCTAATTCATTCTTTTATCTCCACGGTTCCTTTCAAAAGGAACATTTGGTCTCAGCATAGTAGAGTTCAATGACACGGTAGCATTTTGCTGACACTGTGTCACTGCCACAGCCAGTAAGATTAATCAATGACAGGTACCGTAGGCTACTCATAAAGGTTCAATGCACAAAACACTTGCACTCACATGATTTTTTTAGGGCGGGCACTAAAACAGGCATTCTCTTTTTCCATGTTTATCCATTTGACAGTATCATGGTTAGTACAGTAAGTGTAGGCTATACTAATACAACGTTTCGGTAAAAAGTGCCCTAACAAAAACATAAAGAACACAGCATTGAGAAAATGCCAACACGCCTTGATGTTCTTTAACCCACATAATGAAGTTTGTATTGAAAACATACAGGGATGTATTGTTGACGGTTTAGAAGGGCATCTAAAAACATACAGTAAATCTAGTTTGTCATCTAATCCTAAACCAGCATAACTGTAAAGGACAACACACCACAAATCTTTCCTTTCACTCGGAACTCTGTGGTTGGAATTTCCATTAGATATCATCCTCTTTATTTGAGCTACATTTTCAGAGTTGCTTCATACGAGACTCTGGAAAATTAGAAGTCTCGAAACTTTTGATTCACAAAAAAATTGCCTGTGGAAATAAATCCAGCAATATCTGATAAGACATTAGCTTTTAATTCACAGAGACTTACTAAACAATTCAGAACAATAATATATAAAATGCTATTTAAGGCCATTGTGAGGCCCCCTCCAGTCAAAAACCACATACATTCTGTGCTACACTTGAAAGACATTTGGTTCAAGAATTACCTGTAGGGAAAGTGTCCTCAGTGCCTGACAGAGTTCTCCTCAGGCTGGAAGCATCCCTGGAGATTCCACCCTCTAAGATGCAGAATAAACATAGCCTACAGTACTGTATGTAGGGCCAGGACAGTGATGGCAACAAATATGTGTTTGTATTAGAATTATTATATTATCAGGCAACAGTTTGATTCTACACTGCAATATCAGACCGACTGCTTTGTCTTATGTGTCACTTCATGATGGGATAAGTTGTGATGTTGTGTGTTCCCCAAATTAACCGGAAAATAGGGTAAAGCACACAGACCAACAGTGAACTGCCGCATGAGAGGATTAAAACCACTAGTTTTCTATGCTATTACACCCATATTGCCTGTATAATCCCATCGCAGATTAATTTAATACCCATACCCATAATAGACTACAACCTAGTTGTATTTGAGAGCATGGCCTCTATTGTTTTTGGCTACCTACCCATTTTCTTTTGACTCCTTGAAGTCCCTGATCTCTTCATCACCGGGTCGTGATATTTCTTCTCTTCGTAAGGCAGTTCTCTAACGTGCCGATGAGTTGCAACGTCGTTAGCCACTGACTCGGTGTCTTGGTCGCTTACAGCTGACATTGTTGATCAAATGAAGTGCTCGCCTGTCCGGTATAGTCTAGGTCGCATCACGCGCCATGTAGCGTGGAATGCGCAATAGCCAAAGTTTTTAAGCACAGCGGAAGGGACACAGTGACAAGTCCAGCAGAAAAGAAAAGAAACTTCAGTGTCCCGCCACAACACGACATTGGCTGTGTTATCCTACATTCAGAGAATACCGAAAGCTGCTGAAGTTGTAGCCTGTTTAGATAACACTATGATTCTGGCGGCTGTGTAAACAGCTTGCAAAAATACCTTGTAGGCTACTGTGACGCCTGGTTTCCAGGTTAATAATCACTGACTGAACAAATAAACGTTCTTCCGTTGCTATAGCCTCGAAAAGGAAAGGGACGCTGCTTTCTTAAGTTTACTTCACTTCTTCCAAGTCCATTCGGGACCCACGATGTAGCAACAAGCTACACTACACGTCACCCTAGGCTCTCTGCAGCTCATGACAGGAGCTGTCAATCAATGCCACGCTACGCCAAAACCGGTCTGTGAGCAATTGTCTATTGCCCTACATAGGCCTACTCCAAATCCCAGGAAAAGACTCAGCATTTCCTTTCCTCCTCTGCAATGTGCTTAGTCGCCTAGTGTCAGACACATTTAAGGCATAGCCTACTGCACATCCGATATGTCACATTTAAATAAGATACGCATCAATATGCATCTGGGGTTTGTCAATATACGTCTGTTTATTTGTTCATGTCGTCGTCTTTTCTGGGTATAATATGTTTAACTCCGTTGTTTTAGATTATACTATACTACTGATCGACTGTAGTCGCCTACTGGTGTTAGATGTAAAACGGAGTCTGGCCACACGGTGGTATACAAGTCCACACAAACAGAAAACATGGAAAATGGTTTGATTTATTTTAGTTAACATTGGATTCCACTGGAATCACTCATTGCATCGACTCTATTTTATGGAAAGCAAGGCAATGATGAATACTGCCACTCATAAATGTTTTTTATTTAACTATTCAACAAAACACTCTCACTTACAAAGTCCAACTGAATTTTTTGTGATTAAAGTCAATAAATAATATTTGTTAAAAATAAAAATGGCCCATGAAAAAAAAAATCAGATCCTTTAACAAAAAAAAAGTTAAAGCAAAAAGGATAAAAAATAAACCGTACTAGGCCATAAATCTTGTAAAGCAGTTCATTAAATGCACATACGAGCTTCAATCTCATAACATGCTGTCACACATTAGATGGTTCTTTAGAGGTTTCCGTTTTGGTCACGTTAGCATCCGTGTTTCCTGCCTCCTGCTCTGGTGTGTTGGCCTTTGTTGTGTCACCATCGCTGTCGGAGTCGCTGTCGTGACCGTCTTGGCCCTCCTGACCCACCGGCATCGCCCCCTTCCTCTGAGGCAAGACCGTAAAGAAGGCCTCTTGCCAGTTGCCTCTTTCCAAATATGCTATAATGATCTCAAAAACTACAAGAGAAAGAGCCAACGCCATAAAATGTCAGGTTGACAGCTGCTCGGCAGTCCTCAATGTTTTTGACCCTTAAACACTAAAATAAGATGTCCATATCTGGCAACCCGCATGCACACGCCGAGATAATAATAATATATAAATTAACAATCATTAACACAAAAAATAGATGCAAAAATATAAATTGGATTCCAATCTTAATATTTTATCTTGAAAACACCCCCCCCAAATCCCTGCTTTGGGAAACACAGGAGGCTGGCTGATGATGCCAACAGAAACAGATACCGCTGGTAATGTGCTCACCGTGGTTGACTGCCAGCACTTTACGGCTGTTCATCTTGACAAAGCTGCTCAGGGGAAGCTGTGCGTGGTCAATCCCCAGCTCCTTCGCCTTCTCAAAGGTCAGCCCCTACGGGGGTTACACCAGCGGAGAGGTCATCAGACCTAAACCGCGTGGAGCCGCGGAAACTGAATTGGTAGAGAAGAATGGGGCGAGAGATCCCAACCTAAGGAGGTTGGGATCACCCGTGCCTACAAGTGTTCACAAAGCTAGGTGATGCTACTTTCTAAATGGCTATAGGGGGAGGAGTAGAGAGGAGTATGGGCCCCTCAGCACTCAAACCAAAAACAACAAGGTTTTGCAACACTGGTTTGAAGCACAGGGGAAATTGTGGACAAAAATCAAGGAGTGTCCCTTTATCATCAATGTGTGTCATTATAATAATTCATTATATAATTAATAAAATCAGATAGCAAATCCCCCCACATGGGATTACAAGGGGTGAAAACAACATTGTTCATTTAATGTTTTCTGCAGGTGGGACAAACTACTCCACCACTGCATTGGAAAATACGATTAAGCCCAGCGATGTATAAGTTGTAGGCCCACACTGACCTTGTGGTGGTTGTGGTCCACCAGGCCCCCTATGATGTAGGCCTTGCTCTGGTCCAGCTCTGTCAGCACATTGGGGGAGTCAGAGGTCAGATACACCAGCTCCTCCTTGGCCAGAAGGTCTTTGTAATGTTCAGTTTTAATAGTGATGTCCTGCAAGTAAGGGGATTATCCACATATAAACACACACACACATATATACAGTATATCAAACAAGACCATGTTTAGTTGTGGAAGATTTTATCATCACAAGGTGAGAATGTGGACAAACTATCCAAGCAGTTCCTCACTGGTTGAAAGCAAGTTTCAACCATTTGTTACCTTCCAGTTGACCCATCCTTTATCGTTGTCATCCATGTTCTTTTTCAACTGTCCCCCAAGGCTTGTTACATAAAACTGGCGAGAGGGAGAGGAGACATTAGACATTAGGAAACACTTAACTGCACTTAACTTCAGCAGACGTTTAAAATGTCAGACTAACCTGTACTGGATGCAGGGCACGTCTGTTCTCCGCATAGCACCGCTGGATCTGTTTGTGAAGCTTACGGACATCCTGGAAATAAGGCAGGATGTACTGTTTTATTTCAGTTAACATGGGGATTTTTATTGGTCTGTCTCACTACCAAAAGACATTAATACGTGTAGTACAGAGGTTGATCCCCGCAGTTACGCTCTCTTTACCTTGAGAACCATCACATCGTCAAAGCTACAATCCACCACCAGCTTTAAAGAACTTGGGACAATCTCTGTACGGAGGCGTTTCCTGCTGTTGGTGGACTCATCTTCGCCCTGAGTTTGTCTATCCAAACGTCGCTGCTGTTTTTTTTCCTTTCGCTTCTGCCTACAACAGCCCCCAGAGCAAATGACATGAAACTGCAGATGGGCAGATGCCCTCTACTGTATAATAAAATTCAAATAATCAAATGTATTGTGTGGTGAGTTTAAATATGTCCAAACAATTTAACTAAACGTACTTCCTAAGTTCCCTCTCTTCCTCCCATTTCTGGTGTTTCAATAGCTTCTTTCTTTGCCTTTTAGAGAGGGGCTGAGCTTCTTCTGGTGTTTCTCCTGTGCTGGCTGCGTCCCCCTGGCCGGTATTTTTCCGTTGTATATCGCTCTCCTCATGGGAACATTTCACAGCTTCTAAAGTGTCATTAGACATTTGTGGGAATGATAAACACCTAATTCACACGCGCCACTGTGGTAAAAGACCCAGAGACTATCTGGTACGCCTTGATGGAAAGATGGTGACCGATTGTATGGAGCAATACAGCGTTTAATAAAAAAAGCTATGTATCGCGCACTAACATTCACAACATTTTTACGTACAGTTCGACAAGGTTATTTTACTCAACTATACGATTGTTTGACAAATCCACATGTAACACCTAACAATGGCGCTTATATGTCGTCATCAAGGCGCGCAGGTGTTGTTTTCTTTTACGTGTTAGGATCGTTAAGGTAAATTACTGCCACCTACTGGACTGGAAGAGGGGCAATGAAATTGAGAATATACAGTACACTACTCATTAGATAGTTGGCACTGTAGAAGAAAAATATTACACAGTTGTCTTATTTCACCAAAGGTATACCTATTTGATAGCCCTGTGAGGACATCCTGCAAAATGAGGATGGTTTTACCAGGCTACCCCTTTGAGTGAAATGGATTCTAAATCCGTTTAGCAGACGCTTTTATCCAAAGCGACTTACAATTACATGGAGCAGGTAGGGTTTAGGCATCTTGCTCAAGGATACTTACAGGTAGACCAACTCTGGGGCTCAAACCCACAACCTTCTGGCTGGGAGTCCAACACCCTGACCACTAGACTATCCTCCCCTGCCATAATATGCACAGCTCTGCTTCTTAGTGCAGGAATAACTTCAAGCGGCAGGTTTCCCTGTCACTCAACATTTTATTACCCCACTGGCCAATTATAGATCAAGTGGTCCAAAACTAACTGTCTGAATTGAAATAACTGCCACACTATACCAAATTATATATGGATAGAATATTGTGTGCCTGTTTGATTGTGATGGTGGGATAAACTTTTTTAAAGTGCATCAAAGTGCACAGACTCAGGTTTTTGATGTGTGTGTGTGTGTATGTTATTGCAAAGTGTTTCTTGGCCTATATCATCTTAAGTGTCAACCCTTTAGCCATCTCTCTCTCTCTCTCTCTCTCTCTCTCTCTCTCTCTCTCTCTCTCTCTGTCTCTCGGTGTGGGGGGGGGGGGGGGGGGGGGTGGGGGGGGGTGGGGGGCGGGGGGGGGGGGGGGGTG
>JAOEHI010053392.1:0-15273 GCA_025447815.1 Percopsis transmontana | reverse complement strand
CACACATACACACACACACACACAGAGACACACACACACACACACAGAGACACACACAGACACACACAGAGACACACACAGACACACACACACACATACAAACACAGAGACACACACACACACATATACAAACACAGAGACACACACACACACACAGAGACACACACACAAACACAGAGACACACACACAAACACAGAGACACACACAAACACAGAGACACACACACACACACAAACACAGACACACACACAAACACAGAGACACACACACACAAACACAGAGACACACACACACACACACATACAAACACAGACACACACACAGCGCTTGCCTATGGAAATCTGATCCGATCACAAAAGAGACCCTGCATGGGACAAGGGGCAGCCAGGCGTATTGTTTAATGGAGGATTAAATGGCATGTCAAAAGCGTAGAAAGCATAAATGCAGATTCCTTTCCATTGAGACGTCAGCGCCGTCACAAAATGTAGTGCTTTATGCTCGGGGGAAAATGTCCCTCTGACAAAAACGTATGAAATCGGCGACTCTTGAAGGAGGGTCAATTCATTTCCTCCCCACTCCTCCCCCACAAACAATTCCTAAATGTGACTACTGTAAGCCACACAGATCTCATGCCAGCATTCAGTGCCCCAAACAGCAAAACGTGTAATTTATTTATTCTTTATATTAGTTTTTTTTTTTTCCTTCTTTCAATCTCAATCACTCAAAACCAGAGTCTACAACCAGTCACACGCACGTCTACACCTAAAAGGCTCTCGTAAGGAAGGGTCCAACCTCACTAGCTCGGTTTTAAATGTCATCCTCTCAGTGGGTCAATTAAAAAATAAATACAAACAATACATGAGGAATGTCTACTGCTAACATAATACATGTGTGTGAGAGAGAGAGAGAGAGAGAGAGAGAGACGGAGAGAGAGACAGAGAGAAAAAGAGACAGAGAGAGAGAGCGAGAGAGAGAGACAGACAGAGAGACAGACAGACAGAGAGAGAGAGAGAGAGAGAGATCATAGTATAAACAGGAGTTGGGAGAATTTCCTCCCCCCCCCCTCAAATCTGGTTGAAGTAGCAATAATGATTGACAATCAAATCCAGTTAGATTCTCCATGCCTCGCCCCGACAGGTCGAAGGAGGAGGAGGAGGAGGAGGAGGAGGAGGAGGAAGGCGGCGGTGTCCCTTAGGGGGTGCATGGTTTTTATCCCTCTGTGTCCAGGATACGGTGGGGATACGGGAGAGGAGGGCGATCACGGAGCGATCTGCGTTCCTCATTGGTGTTACCAATGGCGGCGGACACACACACACACGCACACACGCACGCACGCACGCACGCACGCATACACACACACGCACACACACACACACACACACACACACACTTCGATGCCCTCAACCCCCGCCGCACCCCCGCCGGGTCTTGCAAGGTGATTTTATTTGACCAGTCCTAAACCTGGGGTCCTTTCCAATTCTCTGAGAAGAGTGACAGGTGAGTTCCTCAGCAGCAAACTGGAGGTTTGCTTGAGCAGTTGGACCTCGGCCGCTGGTTCCTCTTCAGGGAGGAGACCGGTGCCCTCGTCGGGGTTACATGAACTGCATCTGGGGAGGGAAGCGGACATAGAAGGCGGGTCACTGGTCACAAACCCAACACGACCACATCTGACTGACCACACCCTGCTGGACCCAACCCATTGGTCAGCTGAGAACACCAAGAAGCATGTTTGCCTGTCCTGAAGCTATTTGAGAGCGTCCTTGTGCAACACTCCAGTCACATGTAATTAGTCTTTTCTTCTTCTTTTTTTTTTTAAATCAAAAGAGAGAGGCACTAAGCACGACTTACCCCAAGTCTGCAATTTGATAGATTTAAAAAAGTATATAATATTTGCCATGCATCCCAGCAGTGTCCGTCAAAGTCGATCTCAAAATGCTTCTATAAAAACACTTAACCTTTTGATCACAAAACTAAATATATGCACATGTATCATGGTGGTTTATTAGAGTTGACATATTTGTGACTGTGCACCCCTCGAACACAATCAGTAGTGACAGTTTCCTCCCGGGAGAAGCTTTTCTGCCGGTCTCGACTTTCGCCGTCGATTACGAAATTGGCAGTTCGCCGAGACAGAGAGCGCTCTGCTGTTAATGGTAATGAGAGGAGCTGATTTGATTGGCCGTAATTGAAGACAGCCCCCACCACTCCCACTGATAATTTATTCATTCTAATCCAACCCCTTTACACAACTGTGCTGCCGTTGCGTTAGCTTACCGCCACGCTTCGAAATTAGCAAAAAAGTCTTGGCCACACCTTCGATCGACTCGCGCCGCGTGCCTCCGCTTGCGCCTTGACCGGGAAACTAGGGCCCCAAGTGTACATTTTGACCGCCATTGATATCTAGCTAAGACATATCATTACAATATTATATTGTTACCGCATTCTCCTTATGTCAAAACACTCCCGGAGATCAGACGTCTTTTCCGGGGGGGGAGCACATTATTAATATCGTTCCTGTTCCTGTCTTAATACCTGTGCGCCAGGGGCGGGGTTGAAGGGATTGGCGGGCCTCATCACAGGCTGCGTGTACATCATGGTGGGCTGGGTCATCATCATTGAGCTCATGTGTGGAGGCTGTGGGCGGGGGGGGGGAAACAAAAGGAATATACTTGAACCCACACCCACCAATTCAAAACAACTTCGCAAGAACTGTCTGTCAATGGCTGTTGTCGATATCACAATGATTGGGATTGTAGCTGTGAATAGTGCATTGGCCAACTATCCACTATAAATATAGGCATGGGGTGCCAGTGGGGGAAGTGACCCGCCTATCTTCTGATGCGTGAGCGCTGTGACACAGCGCAGAGCACCGCCACTCAGCTAAATATGACAAACCTGCAGCTGCCGTTCCAAGCACTCAGCTTGCCAGAGTGGGAGCGGATAATGGACACTGTGCATCAGTGGAGCGGTGTTGGCTGGCAGCAGCACTTGCTCTTTAGTAATACCATCGAGTCACACATCGTTGGCCCCTCAAATACATTGATCAGATGTGGAGAATGTTTGTGGCTGGAACATGCTTCAGAGGACCAGCCATCGGTAATGAGGTCACATTCAAAGGGGGTTGTCTCTTGACTTAAAGCGGATATAAGCTGTAAGTATTTTCTCCAAACCTAAAGCGAATGTGTTCACACTCACTTCAGTACACTGCGACCTGCCAAAACCCCCTTGCCAGACGTACTAGAAAAAGGCCACTATCATTTAAATGTTCATAGATGGAAGACAAAGGCTCCAGTTGATAAAAAGGCAGTCCCCGCTGACTTACCATTGCATATGCCATCATGCCCGTTGGTGTGGTTGCAGGGAACGCCACGACAGATGGTGCCTGAAGACACAAAACAAAAGCCGATCACTTCTACAGAACCAGGTCACGATGCTCCTCCACAAACACGCATTCACATCGTTAAACTCACCCAATCTATTTACAGAATGTAAGCTAGGATTCACCCCATTTGGGGGTTTTTGGGGGGCGGGGGCTTTTTCAAATTGCAGCAACTGAAATACCTTTTTCTAAATGTGGCACAATAAAGGCTTCGGATAAGATTTAAAGGAAACGTTTTCTCCGATACGGAACGCCCAAACATAACATTTTGTTAAACCTAATTCAACATAAGATAATTACAATTAGGTCATTTAACAGACGCTTTCATCCAAAGCGACATACAATTACATGCTGCTATTACATGGAGCAAGTAGGGGTTAGGCATCTTGCTCAAGGTTGCTCACAGGTAGGCCAACTCTAGGGCTCGAACCCATAACCTTCTGGCTGGGCGTCCAACACCTAGAATACTAGACTACCCTGCCTCCACACACACGCATGTTAATTGGCTGTACGCACAATCAAATGGTTGTTTGTGGTAGTGTTTAATTTAAACTACCGTATATTCCTTTAATAAATCCAGAATATCCAGAATGGGAAAAAGTTCAGCATTGGTTGAAATCTATACAGTAGTATTTAAAACAGTAACATAAAGGGCCCACTACCACATTTGCGTTGCCCAGCATAGCCTATGAATAGTGCTTAGACAAAAGGCAGTCTTTCAAAAGCTGTAAAGAAGTGTAAATAATTAAAGCCACAGTTTACATTGTGGTCATTAGTCAACAACGCCAATGCTTTTAAAACCGTCCATACTTTGAGAACTGAGAGAAGAAATGGTGCATTTCAAGAGGAAGTCAGAATGAGAGATTGAAGGAAGAGGGGTGTTTAATAGAAGAGGCCGTTATTGGCAGGTGCAGGGCTCCTCTATAGCAAGGCGAGATGGGAGAGCGTGAGGGCGGACACGTTCTGTCCAAGAGAGCTACCCCCCCCCCCAACAGGCCCTGCAGTGATAACAAACCCAGATTTGTCCTAAGCCCAGCCCTCTCGGGAAGGGTATGTTTCATTATTCAGACGTTAGCGAGGCGCGCGCACACACACACACACACACACACACAGTGAACCAGACATGGCAGCGGTGCCAAATTGTTGCTTTCATCACAGACTATGTTTGTCCCACGCATGAGAGCTGTGCTGTCAAGAGTTCCTCTCAATGACAAGGTTTGGCTTGTTAGCTGGAGCTGCTCACGGTAATGAAGGATTGGGCGTTAGGGTCTTTGTTTGAGCAGCAGGAAATGTGCTCGTATGAGCAGTTTAGTGTCACAACGTGGTCTCAAGAGATGCTCATTGGTTTGACTTATTCCAGATACGGCTGTAATAAGATGACAGGTTTTATTGAAAAGTAAGCATAAGGAATATTTTAGACCAATGTTTCTCAACTGCTGGTTCCCGACCCAAAAGTGGGACGCGAGCTGGTGTGAAGTGGGGGGCGGACGTGTGCTTCGGCTCCGTCAAAAAGTCAATCTTTAATTTCTATTTGTATAAGTTTAGGTGGGTTAGGTGTTTTGAACGGTGCATATAGACATTGTGGATTACTGCACAAATTGTTTTGTGAAATAAATGCTTTTTGGGTCATGACTTAATTAATGACCAAGGACAAATGTGGAGCCTGAGGTTAGACCAGTTGAGAACCACAGTCTTGGACCAAAAAGACTATACGGTATATCAAAAATGAATATATAATTTATTGTATACATGTGGGTACATGTTTAGCCATGGCAAGCTGCATCTGCTATATGCCAGTAGGTGTCAGTATGCAGTCTGAGGACAGTCTGAGGGGAAAACTGCTTTTTGGACCATTAACGTTTGTTATAGTCTGGGCGTTGGACTCCCTGCCGGAGGGTCGTGCGTTTAATCCCCAGAGGTGGCCTACCTGTAAGCATCCTTGGGCAAGATGCCTAACCCCTACCTGCTCCATGTAATAGCATCATCATGTAATTGTAAGTCGCTTTGGATAATTATAATAAAAAATATTATTTATTATATTATAATAAAAATTATAAAAACATAAAAACAAAGATCATTATAAACAGAATCCAACATGAAAGATGGTGCCCAGAAGTGAAAGAGGAATGTATGCAAAGGTCATGAGTCATATTCAAATATTTAATTCCCAGAAAGCTAAGCATGAGCCAAAGTCCAAAGGACTGGCGCATTTATAAGTGACTAAAGAGTAATAACTGTTTGGTTAGTTGTGGTCAAATTGACTGGGTTAACATTATTCAGTGAGCTGCCCTAGGCAAACGCATGGGTAGGTAGCTGTAGTAAGCATGTATTGATTCTGTCCATTGATCACAATCTATCTCATGGCTCTGAAACCGAGCTCAACATTTCTGTCCGCACTAGTCAAGTCCTGATGGGTTCAGGTCTGGACGGTGACAAGTGTGGGTTGTTCTGTAATGACCATGGTCATGTTTTCCCACTATTTCTCTCTTCCCATGCACTGTGTGGGCTGCATGAGGTAAATCCATGCGTCCCCAAATGGCAGCCATTCATTTCAATTAAACCTCCATGTTTTCCAGACTTCCTTCAGACTTCTGTGCATTCGGATTCTCATTTCGCCAAGTCTCGCGGGACCAGCCCCGAGCATGTGCAATAGTGCGTTCTGTGCCTACCGCCCATCCGCAAATCCATGCTCGTGCCTTGTGATGACATCACGTAAAACAACGCGCTTTCCTGGACTCTGGGTCACTTAAAAAATTTAAAAATAACATTTAAAAAGACGTAAAATTTTATATTATAAGGAGTTGTTTAAAAAAAAAATCCACACCCAAGGACTGTTTATATTTCTTTTAGGGGCGTACGTTTTCTAACGACCATCAATGGGGAATAGGCTTTTTGGGCATAGCAGCACTTGGCTGTAGTTGGCCACCATACCAGCCAGGGCGAAAGGCTCAATCCTCGCTCCTGGGGCTTGGGTAAAACACACTCCACCGATGGTGTGTTGCTGCTTAGAGGAAGAAGGTATGGCCACATAAATGGGCTTTAATTCGGGTTTCCGCTGATAAAAACCCGACAATGTATGGAGCAATGTATGGACTGCACTACACTACAAGTCTTTCTATGTGGCTGCAATGTGATGTGGCCCCCAGGTTAGCTACGAACGTGCAGTGCAACTGGCAGAGTAGGTGAATGTGAGAGGGGTTAATGTCAACCGGTGCATGCCAGCGTTGGTCAGAGAGAAAGGGAAATGCTTAACTGCACATCACGGTTGGACTTACGTGTCGTGGAAAATGCATGCCGTTCTGTATGTTTCGCCCCCCGTAGAATAATTACCCAATGCAAAAGACACAAATATTAGAGACACATCAACATTGTTAACAGACAACACTTAGCAGAGATTTAGGACTCTAGCTCAACTTCTGTTAGTTAACATTTAAATCGTTTCCATTTTGCTTCCATCTTTGACTGACTACTAGCGTTTTGTTTTTGCAAGCCCAGTAGCCATGTAATTATCAAGCCATCAAGCAAAAAACAAAAAAAAAGAATCCCTTGCGTCTATTAAAAATAACAATTAGTTAGCTTTGGACAGAGCCCTAGTAGGGTAGCCTAGGCACAGTCTGTTTAGCATCTCAGCCGCTAGCAGCTACAGGTAGCCCTGCTAGCTTCTCGCCTGTCGCTAGCCAGATGCAAGACTAGCAGGTTCATGTGAAATTGATGCGTTTCAACTGGATATCTTGACGAGTATGGCCATCTGTGTGTTCCTGAAGCCATCAAGTTGTCTCCGTTTGTTATCAAGTATTGCTCTGTCCTTTTGCAGTAACTGAACAACCGTTCAAATGTAATAGCCTAGTCTTTACGTCATGAAATCCTATATTTATGTTATTTTCTTAGTGGGGAAAAAAACAAAACGATATGGGGGTTACTCTGCTTGGAAAGTCATTTAAATCCAGGGGTTCAGAAGCCAGAAAAGTTTGAGAACCACTGGGCTAGGGGCATAAGAGCATCGCAAAGCGGCATCCAACGTACCATGGTGGCAGGGTTCCACGTGGTTGAGGGAGCCGTCTTGGGCTGCCAGTTGGTTCCACCAGTCAACCTCTTCTCGCCAGGCTGACTCCAGTGGAGATCACTACACGGGGAGGGGGAGGGGGGGTGGGGGGACACAATGTTACCGCAAGGGTCTGTGCGGAGACGGTCACGCTACGCATTAAGAGCAACGCACTTACTTCTTCGCTGTGCCGTTGCCAATTCCCAAATCTAGCGGGGACAGAAGGCAGGTAATGAATGCAGCGGCCACAACGCACGTTTTACACCAGATACGTTCCCACGTCACAACATCTAGCTACATTGTGTTGTACAGGGTGGACATCTCATGCGCTAAAGCGGTAGCAATTAACGACACCTACTGCCGACAAGATTGGCTAGCGAGGAGTCCAGGTCGTCAGACACCAGCTTGCCCGGCAGCTGGGAGATGGAGGTCAGGCCCTGGCTGGGTGAGGAGGCAGCTGTGGGGTGGGGGGGCACAAAGAGTGTTTGAGAGACTGTTTAGCGAAAACACAGCACCCACAGTGAGCCACGTGGGATGTTTAAACATCTTATAACAGTGTTTATAACAGCTCTTCCTATTCCTTCACGCTTAGATTCAAACTCTCCAACGGTTTTACCATGTGAAGAAATATTTTAGTATAATTTCATTTATTTATTTAGTAATCCTTTTCAGTAGCTATGCCTACAGTCTGATAGCCTTGAATGCTTGTTTGGAGATCTGTTTCATGTGTTACATTCCATGTTACGGGCCAGGTCAGCCTCATATACACACACGTACAAACAGATCAAGGTCCACCACTTTTATTAAGCCCAAAGAGTATGTCATTTGTCCCCCACTCCTTCAGGCGGTGGCAGAATACATGCGTCTCACTGGGTTTATGGCCCAATAAGCTGTCTGCGTGTTTGTGTACTGTAAGGGTGTAATTCCAAGCCCGCCACATACCAGCAGAGTCCAGATCGTTGGCGTTGGCGCCGAACACAGAGTCAAAGTCGACATTAAGGCCTCGAGGACTCTGCGAGTTCTGTGGAGCAGCGGGTGCCGAGAACCCTGGGTAAAGCGGAGGAACGTTGTCAGTGACCCAATACTTCGCTGGATAAGCTACAAAGAAACACATTAAAGGGATACACAACCACAAACGTTTTGAAGTTAGGAAGCGGAAAATAAACGCACATGGCTTCCCAGCCTATAAATGACCCACTTAACTATCGACGCAAATATTCTCTCCGACGGTTTGAACATGTGCGTTAACAGCACGTGTGATCCGCGCGAGACACGTTTGCTGCTACAGTACAGACGTGTGCGTGGACAGTGCAGGCAGGTACACCGCGGGCCTTTCCTTTGAGCTGACAACCGCAGCACGTATGCCTCCAGCTGTCACGACGGGATTCCAGGAAACCTTCCGCCCACACGCTGATATTGAGAGTTCCGTCAAGGTCATGCAAAGTCACACACACACACACACACACACGCACACACACACACACGCGCACACACACACACACACACACACACACACACACGCACACGCAGCAACCATTTCCTGTTTGACATTCTTCCAGAGTACGCCAGTTTGAACAATGTCAATCATATAGAGCTAGTCTTTCTGGGTCACTGGTTCTCAGGTAATCCCACCGGGGGGCGCTGTACTGTACCTACCTTTGAATAGACCAGCTACAGCAGGGGGCTCAGTTGGGAAGAGAGGGGTGTAAAGACTTGGCCCACAAAAGGAGTCTGACACAGTGTGGAAGGCACAGAACAGAGGCGGAAAAAGAAAGTTGTGACGACAGAAAAACAGAAAATAGCAGCAGTAAAAAAAAAAAAAAAACATAAGATAAACAGAGTTACAGTGGAAAGGGTTTTAAGGACAGAACAGTCTAAACTGGGAAATGCTGAGAGGAAAAGAGCAGGAAAAGAGTACTTATCACACGGGTCAAACTATTACTGGCTAGTAAATGAAGAGATGGTGCAGGTTTAAACCCATGCAGAGGAATCACGTTTACTGTAACATAGCCAGTGCACATGACATGAAATGTTTTTTATTACTATTAAGATGTGATTGTGACCAATCCCTGACATGTCACAACTTTGCCCCGACACAAACAGCACTGTGAAGTCCAGAATACATTGAAGGCAGGCAATCGACCACTGTGGTACCTGTAAGAACGTGGTCTATGTGGACTGAAGTACCAACATCCGATGCCCACGAAGGGTTTGAGTCAAAAAAGGGATTGTAATGATCTGAAGAAAAACAAAAATGCGGATGATAAACAAAATAATAGAAAAAAAAAATGGAAGCAACAATGAGATTTTTATCCGTCGAAATACAAACAGAAAGACAGAAAAGCCAACAGGGAATGAAACAGCCTGGTTCAAAGCACGTTAAACTGTGGGAACACATGCTTATCTCGTAAGGAAACAAATATTTGGAGTAGGGCAAGATGCCAGAGCTTAGATGAATGTGAGAACGGTGTCAAAAAACTATGTACTGGTCTGCACCATAGTAACCAGCGAAGGCAGAGCTTCCATTCCTTTCCCTCTCTCTTTTAACTGCATGCACATGAACCAAAACGAGATGAAACGCTACATTCTAGTATTCTCCCCACAAAGTCATACCATATCCTGGTCCAATTCTATAGACTAACCCCTAGGGGTACTTGAAGGTACTACAGGCGGTACAGGGGGAGAGAAAATTGACAATAGTTATGAAACAGTCTGCCATATTTCAACAACCTTTAAAATGTAATACTCTTTACATGTAACCAGATCATATATTATTATTATTTAGTATATTTATTTCCTTATTTATTCATAATCATATCTTATATGCGGCATGTAAAATAATTGACAGAGGGTACAGAAGCCCAAACTGACCCACTGACCTACACCGTAGTGGTGTAAAGGATCACTTTAAAGCCAAAAGGACGTAGACCAACAATCCGGATTGTCTTTAAATTTGGGATGTAGCTTGCTCTGTTAGTGTGACAGATGAAGGACAAAAAAAGAAGAAATGAGCATGCGGTGGCTTATGACAAGGCAACAGGCAAAGGGAGAAGCGCAGAGGAATAAAAATGTATAATTTTATATATTTCTGCATTTCCCTTTACTGGGTGGAGGGTTGGGAAATTTCTGACATTAGCAAACTGTGTAAGAACCAATCAGGGAGACGTAAATCAAGTGGGGTTCACATCCCAACACCGTACTGAGATAAAAAATAAAATTGTATTTAAATTTTTCTTTCAATCAAATTGTGCTGAATGCTTAATAAACCACTGCTGTTAGTTACACTCCCATCTCCAAAAAGCAAGCATTTAAAACTAAAAACTACAAATGCATTTGATATATTAAAAACAATTCCGCTTTTAGTCCCTTTAATAGGAAATATTTTATCTTTTTTTATCTTAATTCTTTTTTATCTATAAGACAACAAACAATTAGCTTACAATGCAGAATTCCACACCACTGTTTTTCTGTGCGCTTTAGGTCATTCACTGATATAAAGTTCAGGGTAAATACAATTATCTTGTGCCAGCCCACTGGATTTATTGACATACCTCGATATGAGGGTGAGGTGAGATAATGTTGCAGCTGACCACGCAAGTCAATACAACACCATCAACAACAATAACACCTTTGCCAGAAAATGCACACAAACATTCTGTTGTGTGACGAATATCCATATTTCATACACGCAAGTCATACAATGCATTCCTATTGTGCTAAACAACATTTGAACGGTAACTCAGGTGGTAAAGAAAGCATACTCTAGTAAAGTATTTTCATCTGCTATCAAGTTGTATTTCTGGTTTCATTTTGTACTGCTAGCTGCTTTTCTTTGAACCACCCCTTCCTCAAAAAGAAATAAATGCTTTAATGCTTCACTACCACAAAGTCAACCGAGGGTACACAAGTAAATAACACATATTTACTCACAGTGTGTGAGGTGTATTTGTTTACTAAAGTGTGACCAAAAATATCTATGCGGTACAGCGTTGCTTGTGTGAAAAGGTGCATTTGTGTCTGTGTGTGCGTGCGTGCGTGCCCTAACTGAGTGTATTGATGTGGTGCCAAACTTTGGAGCTCTCACCTCCCCATGTATTGCCAGCGGGCAGGCCAGTGGAGAGAGGCAGCACCTGCAGGAAGGCTGGCTGAAGGTCCAGCAGGTCGTTGGCTGCCTTGGCAGAGCTGGGGGGTTTGAGTTGAAAGTCAAGGGTGAATGGGTTACGCACAGACAACAGCCAATGACACGCTGTGGGAGGGCCCTGCCTCCAGGTAAACAGTGTTAGAACCGCCTCCCCTACAGCACTCATAGGCTCACACCGTTCTCTACCCCTCCCCTCCCCCCGCAGGCCATAACCGAAATGTTTCATTATGATTGCAGACACTAATCATCGCCCTTGGGCACTCACCTGTTGGTGGAGCTGGGGGCGGAGAAGAGGTCGATGACTGGGGCCGAGTTGATGGGCCGTCCTACTGTGGCGATGGGAGAGGCGTCCGTGGTCACATCCAGAGGATTCTTCTGCAGTTCCTTCAGACGCAGTTCCTGGGTGAATGTGCTCAAAAGTGAAGGACTGGACGGGCCCACCGATCCCTCCGAGCAGCATCACAACCGACAAACGTAAAAGATCAAGGGGAACAAAACGTCCCACTGATTTTGTTTTGTTTTAAATCAGCGGGCCGTCCTGGTGATGGATTCAAATCATGGTCCTAACATACTGCTGAAATGGTTTCGGTTAGCAGAAACGTACTCCGTGTCTGACAAGAACACATGGATGCGGGGCTAGAGTGGGGGTCAGGTTCGAATCCCAGTGGAGGTTTCCTCAACCCGCTTTTCCCCAAAGCTAACCTCCCAGCAACCCAGTGAGGCAAACCTACTTTGAGCGCTTTTAGGCGAGCCTGCTCTTCCTCCAGGGCGGCTTGTTTTTCCCTCTCGTCCACTCTGGTGAACGATATGCCGGTGTTGGCCAGCGAGGAGACGGCGTTAGATAGAGTGCTGGCCCTGAATCAACACAGAGAAGGAGAGAGGAACTTTATTCAACTGCTACGGGGGGGGGAAAGGCAAAGCAAAGACACATTACAGTTAAAACTGTACACATCACAAGTGGACTGTGACACATACAAGTATATGTATAGGATAGGACAAACATACCTGCTGGCCGCTGTAGAGTCCTTCACCTTCTTTCCCTCTAAAGAGGCCAAATGCTGTTCCAGCGCGTCCAACAGGCTACTGGGGGCCTGGAGTCGTCAACACACATTATTCGTTTTAAAGGGCTGGAGAAAGACTCACAAATGATGATAGAGGACATAAACATGCCAGGTTACTGCCAAGAGTCTACACAGCGGAGAATAGCAACCGTCGAAGGCTACAGTGGAGACAGAGTGGGAGAGAAAAGGTTGAGATACTTACGCAAACTGTAAACTGAAAAGGCAGAGAGAGGAAGAGGAGAATACAGAAAATAAAGGTGGTAACTATCATTAAGGACAGTTTTAAGGCAAAACTGAGCTCATATATGCACTCAAACATTAGGAAGTATACCGAGCATTAGTTTCAAGGTAAATGGTGTTGTCAACAGTGTGATCGATTTTTGCAAGGGCTACTGTAAGAGGCTTTAAGAGGCTTTGGATTTTACTAAATGAATAAATTGGAAATTTTATTATCACACACGGCTGCCAGAGACTCCAACTGTATGTTAAAAATAGACAATATTCAGTGTTGACTAGACTAGACGCTTTGCATTATATGCAAACGTAATAGCATATCATGTGACAAGTAAGACTCTTCTATCTGTCTGCATTTGGCATTTCGTCAACCAACTGAGCTACAGTAACGGGACTGTGTTTAGGGCTATCATATTCAATGAGCAAACCCTATATTTACACCTTTATTTGCTGTATGGCGTGCAAGGTCATGGGTGAGTGAGTTTAGGCTTTAATAGTGGGCAAGCGCCATATCCGCCTAGCGTGCAAAGCTTCAGCACTGCTGAGTGCTTAGTGTTAAGACTGGTTAGATTTGAAAGGAGAGACAGGAAGTCATCATGGTAAAAAAAAAAAAAAAACGAACAGCAGTTGAACACAGCAGTGAAAATTTCTAGTATAATGAAGGCTGCACAATCAGTAACAAAACATTTTGTCTCATTTGAGTGTGGCGGCACATTGTTTTTTCATATATTCTGTCATAAGAAATAAAAAAAAATGAAAATAATGAAGAATGTCGTGGTACAATTGAAAACCGGCGTATAGAATATAGGTGAAATACACGAGTTTGGCAATGTTAGTTTAGAGTCCACTGACACAGTTTAATGACCATGTGTAATAGAATGTGCGTTATATGTATTTATTTTATTATTATCATCATTATTATAAAATTGAATGCCACAAAATGTTTTATTCTTCAGCAAAGCAAGCCAGCAAAACTGTGAGGGTCATAAAAGTAGAACTTCTAACTAGTTCCTTTACCTGAGACAGATCTGGGATGTCCCCTCGATCTATACCCACTTGCTGCAAAAGAAAAACCAGATCACACGTGAAGCCAGAACAGCATCAGAGTTAACATTTGACAGGTCCCTTACATGCCAAGTTACAACCTCACTTGCCTCTGCAACTTTAAGGAACTCTGAGATTCGCGTCATTCGCGTGAGGAACTTCTTGTAGATGTCAAGTCCTTCTTTGCACTGGACTTTCTTCATATCAAAGTATTTCTCTATGAAACAGACGAATCATAAGCCGAATTTGAGAAAAACGGCACAGCACAAAAGTGTTACCAAAGCAACAGAACTGAAATGATGCATATGGAAATAACCTGCCCGAAATGGGAGGAAATATTGAAGTTAATGCACAAAATTATGTAACATATTCTAGAGGTGATCGAATGCTGTCTCCTACCTAGAAGGTTGATAATGCCTTCATTGTAGGCAGCAAACAGTCGAATGACATCTTTGAACAGAAGCATGAAGGCCGCATTGATCACACCGTTTGTCAACTCATTGGCGTTGACCTGGAGAGAGAGCAGGGATGAATAGCTAGCCGTCACTGAAAGATGCATACCGATACCACACCCTTTATTGTCCGCTCAGAGAAATTAGCTTTAGGCCAATAACAAACATAATAACTCTATTATCACTCCATTATTGAAATCCTATCAAGTCAGAATAAAGAGGCAAAGCCGCAGGCCGACAGAGAACATGACCAGCCAAGTAATGCATTCAGTTCCAGAAACTTGCATTGAAATCCAGCAACACGTCCATCTGGTTTTGAATGATGGGGACGGTCTTGAGGAGCTTCTCTGTGTTAATGGTTCGCATCACACCATCGGACCTAGGGAGCAAAATATGGAAGAGAAAGCTTTTTTTTTTTTTTTTAAACCACCTTTCCTGGTGCGCTCCAAGCGGCTTAAAGCTGGGAAAAAACACGTTTTCCATCAGTGGCTCATGACCCCCTTACCCTCTTTTCACTTTTGTGAAGTCAAACGCGACCTGTCTGTAGGACACAGCCTTCTCATTCAGGTAGCGGCTGTACCTCCTGATGAACGTTGACATGTCGTAGCCTACATGAAAAAGGAAGCAAGGGATGGCGTCGTCATGCTATAAAGGCAGTCTCGCGCACACGGCGAGAGCATGGCGATACAACATGCACAGACGTGTACCTTGTAAGCCGCTTTTGTCCAAAAAGTTGCTGAGGTTGAATAGTGTGTTCCTCGAAGCCAGATATTGTATAAACCTCTGCAAGACAACAACAACAAAAAAAAAGGTGTTAACCACCTGTATGTTTGACAACGACAACAGTAGGGCTGGGTATTGGCAAGGACCTCACGATACGATACATATCACGATACAAGGGTCACGATACGATTACATC
>JAOEHI010053390.1:0-15275 GCA_025447815.1 Percopsis transmontana | reverse complement strand
GTTTTTGTGTGTGATCGAGTGTGTGCGAGTGAGAGAGAGAGAGACAGAGAGAGAGAGAGAGAGAGAGAGAGAGAGAGAGAGAGAGAGAGTCTTTGTAGGGTTGTTGAGCTTCTCGCAGTCCACATTATCACATATGTAATCCCTTGTACACACAGAACATCACATTTGCCTACATACATCACTAAATGTCAATGTTCGCCTCATTACCTCCCAGTGATAATCAATCCCACCCTGCTGTTTACGTGTCACGGCTGACATGGACAATGGATTTGTCCTGCGCCTTTGGTTGACCTTTCAGCCTAAAGTCATGAGAATCTGTCTAGAACCTTCATAAATATCCTGCTAGCAGAAAAACAGACAAGCCAAGATCAAAGCATACACCCCATCACTATATCTGACCATTAGTTAACATATTCGCACTAGAGTCACTAGAACCAGTCTAGTTATATGGATATAAGTGGGGTCTAGTTGCTACAAAAAGAGTCTTTGTGAGCTGGCTGTCAATGGAGGGACGGGGAGGGATGGGGGGGGATGGAGAAGGGGGGGGGGGGGGGAGCCAGTTGTGGAATTCCAGGAATGGAAGTTAGACTGAAGTTTTGATCTGAAACGAGGGTGGACTGGCGAGGTGATGGAGCTCTGTCTGTCTGGGGTTATGGGTGCTGACATACAGGATGTGAACGTGTGTGTGTGTGTGTGTGTGTGTGAGAGAGTCTTCGGGACAGTTAGTTGACCATAATACCATATTACCAGATTGGTCTAATGTAAACCTTAGACTGCTGTTACCTATAGGTGATAGAGAGTTTAGTATACTACACTATGTACAGTATATAGAGTTTACACACACACACACACACACACACACACACACACACACACACACACACACACACATGCGCACACACACACAGTATATGAAACGCATATAAAATGCAAACACTCACACGCATGCCTTCTATACACACCACTGTGTTATAATCCATTGCTCTGCCCGTTAATGGGATCTATAGCATGTGCATATACAGTAAGTGTATACTTACATGTTTTGGAGGAATATGTGTGTATGTGCGTTTGCTTATGTGTGTGTATATACTTGTGTGTGCTTGTACGCACGCATGCAGTGTGTGCCAAGTTAGCGTTGTGTTTAATTGTGTGTGTGTGTCTGTCTATATATGAACTGGTTTTGTGAGCATATGTATGTGAGCTGGTGTTGTTTGTGTGTGTGTGTGTTTCCTCTCCAGCTGTACCCTACAGTGGTGTAATTATAGTCCTATTCTCTCCTGATGCTATATCTGCCTATTTAGAGAGGGTGATGTGGTTTTGTCGCTTGTGGCCAGCTTAGGGACCAATGGAAGATAGTGCACACCCGTAGGTCTCCCAAACCCTGCATCACCCTCAGTTTGTGTGTGTGTGTGTGTGTGTGTGTGTGTGTGTGTGTGTGAGCCCGCTCTATTGGGACATTGCTATAAGACAGAGCCGAGCAAACGGGTTCAAACTGGAATTCACTTTAAATACACTTTACACATATACACATTTGTTATTTCAAATACAGCTTTGAAATAACAAATATGTGTATATGACACTCCAGGCTTTGTTTACATGGGTGGTCATCCGTGGTTAGAAGCATTGTAAAGAGGTTGTTCATCACACCTACAGTTGACGCTCCAGGCTATTGTCAGGCCAAGTGCAGGCATACAGCACTTTATATCACAGCAAATGACTTTCCATCTCTCTAAAATCCAGTTTGAATGTACAGCAGAAACGTAGCCAGAGGGTGTAATTCCAGCTTAGTTCAGTAAAACGTTCACAGTGGAAAGACTGACTTGCTCTGCTAGGGTGTGGTCACCGCTGCTTTTGGACTGGGTTTGTCTTTCGTTTAGCTAGCCTCTGGACTGGAACTAAAAGAGAGCAGAAGCCACACAGCCAGATATGATACCGTTACAGTTACAGCTTTTAGCAGACGCTTTTATCCAACAATTACATTGTTCCATTACATGGTGCAGGTAGGGGTTGGGCATCTTGCTCAAGGATGCTTACAGGTAGGCCGACTCTGGGGCTCGAACCCATGACCTTACGGCTGGGAGTTCAACACCCAGACCACTAGACTATCCTGCCCAGTACCTGTCCAGTCCTCTCAATTTGGATTTTATGATTAGTGGACAGTCCTTGTAGTGCAATCACAAATTGAGGCTTATTGCTTTTTGTTTTCCAACAACAACAACAACAACAACAACAACAACAACAATCTTCACCAAAGTAACCCCTGGTGGGAAAAGTCTGTTAGAGGGCCGTGGAGATGCCGGGGATCGAACCCAGGGCCTCATACAATACATGCCACTGAGCTACATCCCCTCTTCATCCCAATGTGTTTCTAGGGAAGGGAATCTTGCCCTCGTAAAATGTAGATCTAGAATCTTGGCAGTTCCATGGTCTGTATATTGCCATTAAGCATTTAAAATTGAAAATAATTAATAAAACACTACAACAAATTTTCTAACCAACCAAAGAAATATACTACCAGTACAGTATGTAGAAATGATAGAAGAATGTTTTTTAGAAACAATGGAAGTGAATGGAGGTTAAAATGAGTCTAGGGTTTAACAAAGGTTCAATGTAGGTTATTTTTGCTAGCAGAAAACATTACAAAGCATTTACACTAATGTCAGTGCCCTCATTTTAACTTGAGTCTTAATTTGTTGATATTAGATAATGGGTTTCAGTGTGTAATAGTAATTTAACAAGAGCGGAAATGTGATGTTGGACTTCACATAATCCACATGCATGCTTTAGCAATGCCAAAGTGCTTGCAAACCTTCAAGGAGTTAAGCAGCCTAACCTTTTCCACCTTGCAGTAAAATGTTTTTCTCCCCAAACTTGGCAGACCTGGCTTGTGCACAACACACACTCAAAGCAGGTCAGATTTAATCGATTGAATGAATAATACTGAATACTGATTTAGGGTTTTTTAAATTGAGCAGTCATATTTACAGACCATTGGAGTGATTTATAAGATATCCCATATCATTTAACCCCGACTGTATATTCCCAGATGTAGAGTTTTCTCTCAAAGGATGCAGTTCGTGGCACTTCCGCCACTTTGAGTTGAGGAATTTCAGAGGAATGTGTGTGAGTGCGTTTCTGTCTGAATGTGTGAATTTATGTGTCTGTCGGTCAGGGTCTGTAAGTGTATGTAATAAATCAGTGTACAGTAATATGGAAATATGTGCACTTACATGTATAGGATAGTACGTACACTACATTTTAGTTGCTCTTCAGTTTATGACAAAGTACCAAGCCGACTTTTAAGGTCAAATTCACTGTAGGTACAAATTTACTTACTGCACATGCATACGGTTTGTGTTAAAAATGTGGTGGCGTGTGTGTGTGTGCTAGCAAAGCTATCTGCAGTCCTGGGCTTTTTAACACACTCCCAACAGGTTTCTCATGCTGCCCATTGGCCTGGATCCACCTGTTAAAAGTAACACCTCATACACAATCACAGTGCTGTAGGAGAAATATTCTGTATAAATTGTATGAAATATCTATCGAAATTGTAAACCTAAAATTAGAAAACCTTTAGATCGATCTTCGAGTTTTGAAAGGGAGAACTTGGTATTCATATGCTACGCCCTTGATGGCAAAACACAGATTCAAAGACTACTTTCTGGGTCGCTGTATTAAAATAATAATCCTTTAGGTCCACTGTTGTGAACCAATCCACAAACAATTGCCGCACTGTCCACATTTTAAACTTGGAAAATGTCATTAAATGTAAAAAATCCAAAGTTACTATAGCAGGGTTATCTTGAATGGCATGTTGACTCTGAGCCTTATTTGGCCGTGTTCTGTCTGAGTTGATTTGATATTCCACCCAAGTGGCTCTGCACACATTCTAGTGAGGTTAGCCAAATGGAAAATGAGGGTTATTCTCAGGTCAGACAACGCATGTTGGGATTGCATTAGGTGTGTGTGTGTGTGTGTGTGTGTGTGTGTGTGTGTGTGTGTGTGTGTGTGTGTGTGTGTGTAATACTGATTTTATGTGCCTTTTCTTTCCAGATTCAACAGTTGGAGACTCAGGTGATTGATGCAGAAAAACGGGCCTTCAATGCTCAGCAGCAGGTGCGTGTGTGTGCCCGTGTGTGTGTGGGGGGGGATCTACTTGTGTGTTTGCATGTCCACACATCCATCTACAGTGTGTGTGTGTGTGTGTATACAAGTGTATTTGTATAGCACCTGTCATACACAAGGCAGGTCACAGTACCTGTATTCCAGGTACAGTGGATGGAGGAGAAGCTGAAGGCTACAGACGGCCAGTCAGGAGACTCTGAGGTGCGTTTGTTTGGTCAGTGCCAGGAGCTGCAGGCGCTGGTGCAGGAGAAAGAGGAGGCCATTGCCCAGCTGGAGCAACAACTAGAGGAGCAGGTGAGGGCATCCAACGCTCCCAAAGGCCTTTGAACACATAGCTTAAAGGAGCATTTGCTAATCACACACCTTCAGCAGATAGAGATGTGTTTATACTTCTCATTATATTGGGCTAGCTTTCGGGTCATCTAAACTCTGGTACCGAGTCACAGAAACGCTGTCCAAGCTGAATACAGCTCGGCCAACCTAAAACGGTCATGATAGCTCAGAGTTTATGGTTACACGTTTAGATATGGACACAAATAATAATTGCTAGCTCGTCAATTAGGGAGGAAACGTTAGCTAGCATGGAGATGCCATCCAAGATGCTCACTGAGAATTTCGCCTTTCCTCTATTGTCCAACCCTTTCCAAAACTGTTGCCCAGCTAAATAATAATAGCCAATCTGACATAGGTGACTGTTACATAATATCTCTTGAACCAACATGGTGTTTGTGCCTAAAAGAATGCATTTCTTATTATAATAACTTATAATAACACCAGAATTTTGTCTACTCTGACCAGAAACATACCCGACTTCAAGACGCTAAGACAGTGGAGGAGAAAGCTGCCAAGATTAAAGAATGGGTGATGGTTAAACTCTCTGAGGTACAGTGCTGTTAAATTAACTGGATCAAATGTGGCAACTGGGATTTAAAGTGCACTGCAGTGCTGTACTTCTGGTAATATTTGAGGTTAAATATCGAGCATATTGTGCCTTACAGTTTGAGGTGGAGAACGCCGCATTGAGAGAAACCAACAGACAACAGGAAGCTCAGATTGTGGAATTACAGAAGCAAGTGCATGGTAAGTTGGTACTCTGAGCTGTCTGTGTTAAAGGGACACTACTCAATTTCTATACCGCCCTTGCCTTTGAGGTTGAAACTTGAGGTTGAAACCAATGTTACAGTCACTCAGATAGCTGAGTGGCTCCTCCTCCTACTGTGCTCATGGGCTCACACTGTCTGTACCCCTCCCCTTACAGCTATGTGCACTTTTGTGCAAGGCGGCAAGATGCTTAAAGATTTACAAATCTTTTATTTCCTTTTCGATTTTTTTATATTTTCTTTATTATCTTAGTATGGATACCTTTTTAATGGTGGTTAGAGCAAAAAATGCATGCTATAGGGGGGGTCATGAAAAAGATATACCATTTTTAGTGTATATACAATGATTATGATTAGTATTATTGCTATATAATACGCCTGTTGTGTGTGTCCCTCGCAGTTCTGGAGCAGAGGCAGGGCAGCGGGGGGCTGTCCAGGCCAGGGGAGGCCCAGCGTCTCAGCAGTCTGACGTTCGGCTCTTTTCACGTGCGGGGGAAAAGCCCTCAGGTTCTGACTGGACCAGAGCCGTCCCAGAGGAGTGTCAGCAGCCAGCCCGAGACAGAGGATGGAGACAACTCCGGTGAGACCCCGGTTTATGAACAGTGATTTACAAAGGGGGAGCGTGTTTTTAATGCTCTGCAGAGGAAAAAAAACAGCTCTGTGACGCCATGGTAGCTGAACACTGCTCTAGGAAAATAATGGCCTTGACCGTACGTTTAGCTTTAGCATACACTGAGCTCATGAGAGATAATCAAAGGACCAAGCCTGTGGAGATTTTGACATTTCAAGCAATTCATTCTAAAATGGTTTTCTTCTTCTTATTACTATAGGCATTACCTCAGCTCTGATGCAGTGCATAAGAAAAACGATTGCTTTTATGGTTAATTCTTGTGAACCAAACAAATATGTCTGTTATGCCCACGCACTGATGCCTGATCCTTTTTAAAGTGATACTGTACAATTGTTTATGGACAGTATTGGACTCCAAAGGCAAGCAGCGACATGTGTCTTTCCATGTTGGTGTCGTCCACAGAGAGGAGCGCTAAAGAGACGTCCTACGTCTCAGGGACGGACGGACCAGGGGGCTGTCCGTCGGAGGGCGGCGGCATGGGCGGGACCCCCCCGCCCTCCGGGGGTGGGGGGGGCAGCCGCCCCGGCAGTGAGACCTACCTGACGGCCTCCGACGACAGCAGCTCTCTGTTCGACGACGACATGCAGCGAACCGAGAGCCCCCACTTCAGCCTCCACGGATCAAGTGGGGGGCTGGGGGGGGGTAAGGGGGACAGGTGGGGGGCCGCGCTGGAGGACTGCAGCTCAGAGGAGCTCAACAAGCGCTTCCAGTCGCAGAGGCTTGACTCTTCGTCAAGCTCCAGCCTCACCCCCAAGAGGCCTACCCCGCCCCAGGACCCCAGGGACACCCCCGCCTCCCCCAAGCAACCCCGGCTGCGGACCCCCACTGGGCCGGGGGTGTTGAGCGTGGCCGCGGCCAAGAAGCACCTCAGCCAGCCGCCGGTCAGCACGGAAGTGGCTCATGGACGCACGCGGAACGCCCTCAGCATGCTCCGCCCCCTCCGGCCCCAGGAGACCGACTTGGACCACGAGCAGGAGGCTGCCGTGGAGACGGCCAGGAACACCTCCCCGCAGGTCCCCAGCTCTCAGGCTTTGTCCCCCTGGCGGCTGCCCTCGTCACAGGAGACCCCGGGAGGTCGAGAACCCGCCAGCCCAGTGCCAGGCAGCAAGCCCCCCACCCCTCCTCTGCACAGGTTCCCCTCCTGGGTAAGATGTGTCTTAACACGGTCCAGGAAATATAATATTTTACATTTACATGTTCAGCATTTAGCAGACGCTTTTATCCGAAGCGACTTACAATCAGTACATGTGTCAACAGTGCCAGCAAACAACATTCTCCTAGAATAAGGACAGCATCATGTCGTCATGGTTACTTAGCTTATGCATTTTTCAGTATACATTATTCAATATATTCCTTAAAAAAGTCATTAATTGCTAGCAGCCTAACAACGGCAAGTGCTTAATATTCTAAGAGCTGATCAGAGTAGAAAGGAGGATATTTTAAATATATATTTTTATATATATATTTTTAAAATATTTGTCTTTTACTTAACATATTGCTTATTATATACACTTGCGGTTCTCTGCCTCACCTGTTCTCCTGTATGGCCTGTGCAACTATATGTACGTTATTTTTCTCCAAAGGAAAGTCGGATCTACGCTGTAGCCCAGTCAGGAATCAGGCTGTCAGAGACGTCGTGCACAGACCCAGCCAGCAAAGGTAGGACAGGGAGGTTGGATTTAAATTAGCTAATACCGCTGTTCCATTGGCTGGGGCGCCAGAAGATGCTTTATTGGCTAACAGGACTGTCGTGTACATTCCAGACCCCTCCCTCCAGTCCTCTTATCCCGCCTTCATACTCTACACATCGCTCATCTATAAAAATATGACTACACCTGTTTACACCACTCTAAAGGGAGTAAGTATTCATGCACACACTCACACACACACACACACACACACACACACAAACACACAATCTGTTTTAGTCTGCATAAAATTGGTATGACATTGATTGATGAAATGTGGGTCTGTGTGTGTGTGTGTGTGTGTGTGTGTGTGTGTGTGTGTGTGTGTGTGTGTGTGTGTGTGTGTGTGTGTGTGTGTCCTGCAGAAGGCCACCCTGCTGAGCAGCAGTGCGTTCTCAGAGGAGTCCTCCAGCTCAGAGGAATCCTCTAGTTCAGGAGAGGAGGAGGGCTCCTTCTGTAGCTCCAGCTCCCTCAAAGACAGCAGCCCTGGGAGCCCACGCTCCCTCAAGAGAGGTACACCACACACGCCCACACAAAGAGGCAGTGAGCATGAGAAACCTCAGGGGTGGCACCTAGTCAACCCTCCTGTCAGTCACGAGCCGAGCCCAAGCCAGGGCCATAGTTTCCAGGTCAAGACGCAAGCGGAGGCGCACCGCAAGTCCAAGTCGGTCTAAGGTGTGGCCAATGCTTTTTGTGGCGGTGGAGGGAATCGGGCGCAACGACGGCGCAGTTGTTAAAGGGTTGGATTAGAGTAAATACATTATCAGTAGGAGTGGTGGGGGCTGTCTTAAATTACAGCCAATCAAATTAGCCCAAAGTCTACATGTAGAAAACAAATTTTGTGAGTTCAGTACTAATTTAATATCTAAAATTAAAATGTCTTGAACTTCTCAGTGGAATATTACTACGAGTTTCAACTTCAATAAATGAAAGACAATTCAAGACACACATTTGGCCTGCACAGTATGTGTATGTGTGTTTTTACAGTCTCACTCTACCCCCTTGTGGCCAAAACTACACCCAATAATCTTGACGAGATGGATTTGACACCAACATGTTCACAACGCACAATCAATGTGTCTTCTAGCCGTGTCCATGTCCTCCATGACGTCAGAGAGTGACTATGCCATCCCGCCTGACGCCTACTCCACGGACACAGAATGTTCTGAACCTGAGCAAAAGCTCCCCAAAACCTGCTCCTCAGCCAGCGATAATGGCAAGAATGTAAGTCAATTGATGTTCACTTCATGCTAACCGATAAAACAGTACAGCTGCGGGACATTTTTTGGACAACAATGGAGTTACTGTATATGGCTTCCAAGAGCTACAGCTACCACTGAATAGATAGGCAATCCGTAGGAGCTCAGTAGGAGCAACAAATTGTAAGGTTTGATGTCTCCGTTTCTGCTATGTTGAGAAAATTAAGTAATATCACTCAAATATTTCTGTACTCATAAATATTTCTGTATTCTCATAAATCCCTCTCCTGTAGGAACCCATGGAGAAGTCAGGCTACCTCCTCAAGATGGTCAAAACCTGGAAGAAGACCTGGAAAAGACGCTGGTTTGTCCTTAAAGATGGAGAGCTCCTCTACTACAAGTCACCGGTAAGTTGGGTTATATTCATAAAAAATATAGGTTTGTATGAAACCTCACGGCTCAGATTGCTCTGAGTTCATGAAACACCATTTACAAAAGGTTCCAACACACATGTGTTGTGTGAAAGTTGTGATACTCTATATGTATCATTATCGAAAACACTGAGGCTATGCAGTAGCATTCATTGTTTTGTGACTGGTCTTTCCAGAGTGACGTCATCCGGAGACCACAGGGTCAGATTGAGGTCAATGCCACCTGCAGCATCATCCGTGGAGAGGGCAAACAAGTGCTTCAAGTAATTTACTCTACTATGTTTCCTTCCCAACGTCCATGTTTAAAATATACGTTGACAAAGCGCTGTTAAAGCGCAGCCATAACAAAATCTATTATCTTTAGATATTAAAGCTTTTTCAAATGAATAAATGTTCATTTTTGCTAAGATTTATTGCTGTTATTAGTACGTATTGGGGTCCAATACAATATTGATTGAGCCTATTTCCCATTCATGATAGCTTTTCTTGGATGTTTGTAGATAGTGACAGGTAAGCATGGGTACTACCTGAAGGCTGATTCTCCTAACCTGTTGGAGGAGTGGCTACGGGTGCTGCAGAGCGTTTTGAGGGTCAAAGCTGCCAGTCCCCTCTTCACCCAGCCTGATATACGTCCTGGCATGAAAGGACTCCTTATCAAGGTCTCTCCACCTGCAGATATCATTGCATGCTATTTACACTGACCGAGCTTTAAACGTACTTCCCTCTCAGCATTCTCCGCACATATGTGCAGACTTTGAAACTGTTGTTATGTCAGAGAGGTTATCTTAAATATTGGTGTTTGGAAAAAACGACACAATAAAGTTTTATAGGCAGTTGAACATCCTACATATTTTACTCTTTGTATACTACCATTACTATTAGTTCTCCCGTCTAGCTGAGCATTCCTTTTTAATTGGTGTGGCAATTCTTCTCTGACTAGGAGGATAGGTCAGAGATGATGGGTTACAATCCAGAAATGATATTACACCTGGGGCCATATCTGACATGGCTTGTTTTACACAATGATTTTTTTTATTGACATTTTGTCTAATTGACATGTTGGACCAATGTCAAAATGAGTCCAGCCCTGTTGAGTCCCTTCAGACAACACAACTGACCACACGAATGGAAAAATATACGATAAGGGACCCTTAATATTCTTTTTTGATCGTCGCCTTTCTGTTGTCAACAACTTTTGCACTTTAAATGCTTTTATAATTTGCATTACAATAATTACAATTACAATTAGGTCATTATTTTAACTAATAGCCAACATCACTTTTATTTGGCAGGTGAAGCATGGATACTCAAAGAGGGTCTGGTGTGCTCTGATTGGCAAAACACTGTACTATTTCCGCAGCCAAGAGGACAAGGTAATTAAAATGCAATACAATGGAAAATACTTTACACAATAGGAAATAGACGGACAGGATGCTCGGCAAGGTATTTTTAGTCACTTAACACTTAACATGGTTTAATATGTTGGTCACTTAAGTATGAAATTGCTATTGCTAGTGTTGTGGAATTTTGACCATCAAACAAACTGGAACAGATAAAACTGTCTTTGCGTATGTTTATTTTCTTGCAAGAAAATAGGAATTGTCTAAAACAAACAATATAAAAGTATGTGTCTGCCTGCGAGGCTATGGGTGAAAAGAGTGCAAGTGTGTGAGAGAGAGAAAGTGAGTGAAGTTCCTTTGTGAACAGTCTTCTTATAGGCTATTGTAAACAAGTCATGAGTAGGATTTAGTCACACATCTTATGTCTTCAAAGAAGACATATAGTCTGCCATCTTATCTCGTCTCCGGATGGGGGGCAGGGGGAGATGCAACCATATAGTTTATTTACTCTCAAGGTAGAACATAAAACCATCAAGAAGTGTTTAGAGACCATAATGGTTCCTTGTGCAGAGGTCAAACACAGTTCACACAGTTCACTAGTACAAAGTTCAAACCAAAGTATAAGAATAAGATACATATAGTGAAGGAGAAAATAATGCCATTACACTAGCAAATGGAAAATCGATCTCTTTTCTTTCTTTATGTACTCTGTGTGTGTTCTATCTATGTGTGTTTGCGTACAGTTCCCGTTGGGTCAAATTAAGCTGTGGGAGGCACGGGTGGAAGAGGTGGACAGGTCACAGGAGCCTGATGAGGAGCTGAAGGCATGTGGGCGAAGCATACAAGCCACATACTTCACCATCGCTATCCATCCACAGGAACAAGGCCCTACCTACCTGCTCATTGAATCCAAGCATGAAAAGGTCAGAGGTCACACTCAGGCACACCCACCAGTGTCTTTTAAGACAATAGGTTTAAAATAAAGTGTTGGACACAATTGTATTTCAAACATTTTTAAATCACTAAGAGGGTTAAAAATAATTAAGGTTTATAACAACATCAAACCACATATTTACTAAGAATTTGGGATGAAAAACTTCATTACTCAAAGGTTATAATCATTCCACATACTATAATGCAATAGAATAGGATAGTTAGTATTGAACAGGGACAATAGCATAAGGGACAATAGTCTGCTAACGCCTCTGGGTCCTGGGTGTTTAGGAGACATGGCTGTACCACCTGTCTGTGGCAGCAGGCTGCACCATGGGTAAGGTGGGTACCGAGTTCGAGCAACTGGTGGGAAAACTCTTCCAGCTGGACGGAGACCCAAGTGAGTATCACTGCATACTGGTCCACACTGGTCTTGCTAATGTAGCTTCGGTGGATTTAGCTCCATGCATTCTCGTTCACACTCACCAATGGAGTGTTACAGTGATGAGGCCTTTTTTGTAAGCTCTCTCCACTAGAATTGCAATGCTTTTTTCTAATAGATTTTTTTACTATAAAGTCTATGGTATAGATAATAGCTCTGTGGTTAACATAAGCTTACCACATTTGTTTGATGACATAAATTACACCTAATAGTATTTCAACTGTCAATTGTGAAGTTTTTATGTGGATTTAAAATAAACAAATTACCTGTGTGGTTTAGAAATCATAAGATGTGTGGTTTGATTTGTGAAGATTATCCTTCTTTATCCCTCTCTCATTCCATCTCTCCTCAGCATCTCAGATCTGGAGACACTCCATGTTGTCTTTCAGTAAAGAGGCTCTTTCCTCTCCTCTGACCACCCTGCCTTCACAGGCCCTGCAGACAGAGGCCATTAAACTCTTCAAGGTTCCTTAAAGACAAACACACACACATACAAACATACACACGCACACACACACACACACACACAAACACACACATACACACACACACAGCCAATTAAATCACAGTCCAATACAAATCACAGCAGATTTGCACCTCTCACCTATGAGGGGTGGAAGTTATAGAAATGATTTGATTTAAAATGGTCTTGATAAATTGTCATGTGAATTAAAAATGAAGTTGATAGATGTGCATTTGTTATAAATATATGAATTGTAATTTTCACTTTATTTGATAAAATCAAAGGCCGCTTTATTAAATTGGTTTTAAGAATTATGAGCTTGACTCTTTCATTCAGTGCCATTCTTGTAAGGCAGCACTTATTGTTTGCGTCAGAGCTGTTTGGCTGTAGGGTCAAATTTACAAAAATTGATAAATATACTGGTGATAAAAAGGAAGGTAGTGAATCATCATCAAGGCGGTTTGAGACTGAGTCTCTTTATAACGCTGACTCATTTATCAAATTACATTTATAACTTCTGCTAAGTCCATTGCTCCTCACTCCATTCTATCTCACTTTGTGGGATGTCGCGGTAACTAAATTTACACATTTTACACAAGTTTCTCTCTTATGAACTCAGACTCCCCCCCCCCCCATTTAGCAGATGCTTTTTATCCAAAGTGACTTACAATTAGGCTACATGGTGCTACTACATGGAGCAGGTAGCTGTTAGACATCTTGCTCAAGGATGCTTACAGGTAGGCCAACTCAGGGGCTCCAACCCACAACCTTCTAGCTGGGAGTCCAACACCTACACCATGAGACTACCCCTACTCCTATCCTATCCTATCAAATCACACTACGATTCACCACCTTCCTTTTCATTTCACAAGTCACCTGTATTTTAATCAAGGAATTTTTGTAACTTTGCTCATAATTAATCGAACCAACAGCAATTTAATAAAGTGGCCTTTGATTTGATAAAATAGTCAAAATTACAGTTCATATATTTATAATACATTTATCAACTTCAAATGACAATTTATCAACTCCATTTTAACCAAGTCATTTATATATCTTATACTCCCCTCATACTCACCTCCCCTGAGCAATTCCTTCTCCCCTTCTTCTCATCGTCCTCTTCCTGTGTCCTCCTCCATCTGTCCCCTCAGACCTGTCAGCTTTTCATCAATGTGGCCATCGATTCCCCGGCCATTGACTACCACGTTTCGCTGGCCCAGAGTGCACTGCAGGTGTGCCTGGCCCACCCCGAACTGCAGAACGAGTTCTTCTGCCAGCTCATCAAACAGACTCACAAGAGACAGCCACGGGGCCAGCCAGGGCCTCTGCAGGTACACACCTACGCCACACGGGGGCAGTGCTAGCATGTGTGTCTCAATAGGCATTATTGCATTACTTCTTTTATTGCTATGAGTCAGCAGGAATCAGACAATAATGTCTTGACATACACAATGTAATCTTAAGTAGATGATTACTGTGGCTTTAGCAGTCTACTAATAGCTACAAGATTTGGCAAAAATGTGTGTCTGCAGTGATTATTATCATAAAGATAATGAGGGGGAATCCAAAATGTTTCCTTAAAGCTAATTCCTTCTTATCCCTCTGCAAGGAATGTTTATTCAGATAGAAGGCACAGTATGTTGCAGCTAATTCAGAAAGGCCCTCCTTGGCCTAGTTAGTGTTCTATACAGATTAATGGACCCAGTTTAGTCAAATTAGTTGTAACAAATGCCATCAATGTAGTTTTTCAGTCCAATGGCGATACTAGAAATCAGCAATATTGATAAGGGTGATAAGTTGTGTGTGTGTGTGTGTGTGTGTGTGTGTGTGTGTTCCACAGGGCTGGCAGTTCTTAGCCCTGTGTGTAGGCCTGTTCCTGCCTCAGCACCCGTTCCTCTGGCTGCTGCAGGTCCATCTCAAAAGGCACGGGGATGCCAGGTAATTTTATATCTTACGCTAGGGCTGCCCAAACACTTGCCTGCAGGACCCAGAAATACAATGTGCACCCATGGAATAACAATACTATTTAATAATTTAACACACAGCATATTTACATCTTAGTATTTTTTTCCAAGCACTTTGGATTGCATAACGTCATTCTAAGGCCCAAAGATGAGCCTGAAGAGAAACATATTCACTGTAGTAAGCTATTAGTCTCGCTCCAATTCCAATATGCAGATCCTGCAGAAATAGAATTACTTTTGAAATGACAGCTATGGTTATCCATACATGCGTGTTATTGTGCAATACTCAAACACATTACAAATGACCTGTCTCTTTGTCTGTTCAACCATGCTTGTATTTGACTATCATTTGTTTGTAGTTTCCATTTACTTTCTGTAGGAGTATGTGGAGGTAAACTCTGCTCAGCCATGCTTTCATTTGTCCTTCACTCATTCTTTAAAGTTTAGAGCAGAACCTAAATGTTGAATTCATAGTGAATCATAGTTTTCTCACTGACATTTATTATATTATATTATATTTTATATTGTTTCAATTTAACCCATTTAGAGTATTTTGTTTTGATGTCAAACCACTTTGTGAACTTGAATGTGGCCTATATAAATGCTATTAAATTATTATATTATAAAAAATATTATTATTATTATAACATGTAGCGTACATATGTATTGATCACTGTCCCCCCCCCCCCTTCCCCCAGGACGGAGGTGGGTAAGTATGCCATCTACTGCCAGCGGTCTCTAGAGCGCACGCAGCAGAAGGGGGAGAGACAGGCGAGGCCGTCTCGCATGGAGATCCTGTCTATCTTGCTGAGACACCCCTACCATCATTCCCTACCCTTCAGTGTACCAGTGCACTTCCTTAATAACACCTACCAGGTAATAACACACATATACACACACACACACACACACACACACACACACACACACACACACACACACACACACACACACACACA
>JAOEHI010053389.1:0-15276 GCA_025447815.1 Percopsis transmontana | reverse complement strand
TAGGTCTTACTTGTGTTTTCTTCTTGTGTTTATATTACTGTCAAATTGGGTTTATTCAAAGTAACAGCAGTGGTTCTAAAGGCAGGGGGTTGATTAGGAACCTCTTCAGGGGTGCACAGATTCCGGGGGTCACACAAGATACTTTTAGGGAGGAATGGCGATTTTCACTTTTTTCCATAGTGGAATGACAACGATACCATTCGAGTCGATTAGTGAAACATCATCACCAAGATAAATAAAAGCCTACAAATGCCAATTGAGCGCACATTATCTACACAAATAACTAAGCATTAAGGTCAATTTTTCAGACTCAATTTTTCATGCATCCATAATTTCATATTTCATTTAAAAAATTCCAATTGTTTATTATACAGCATTTATTTTGTTGTTGGTCATGCGTTTTACATTTTTGTGGTGTTCTTTCTTTGTATATCTTGCTTCACTATGTGTTTGCTTTGCGCAGCTAAAAGTGGTTTACCCTGGATGGCCCACTGCCTAACAAGCTGGAGAAGTTAGGCATCAATTTTTGGGAAGAATATCACAACTGAATTTCTTCACCTCCCTGGCTGCGCAACCTCACTTTTATCTCTCTCTCTCTCTCTGTCTCTGTCTCTGTCTGTTTCTCTCTCTCTCTCTCTCTCTCTGTCTCTCTCTCTCTCTCTCTCTCTGTCTCTGTCTGTTTCTCTCTCTCTCTGTCTCTGTCTGTTTCTCTCTCTCTCTGTCTCTGTCTGTCTGTCTCTCTCTCTCTCTCTCTCTGTCTTTCTCTGTCTTTCTCTCTCTCTCTCTGTGTTCGCCTCTCTCTCTCTACAGGCCGTGAGTGCAGCCCTGAGGCCAGAGTATGAGGTTCTGGTGCCCCAGTGTCGGCCGCTGTCGCCGGGAGAGATCCTGGGCTGTACCTCCCCTCGCCTGCACCACAATGTTAACGCCATCATGTAAGAGGCATTGTCGTATCCTGACTTCCCACATGTAGTCCCCCCCCCCCCCCCTGGCCTCTGTCTAGTTACCTCCGCTAACTAAGCAGCGTGCCCTGTCATCCAGCTGCTTCAGCGAGACGGGCACAGTGATTACACGTGTGCCCTGCCACTGTAACGGCCACCCGTGTGGCAGCGAACAACATTCAACGTGAAGTCCTGAGGCATCGCATCTGATGGATCTAGCCGTCTTACAGCTTCTGACCAAAACCACCTGTGGATTTAGAGGGCTAAGGCTGAAAATAACTGCTGCCGAAACTATTTCTATTCATATATATTAATGGAAACCGCACACGGCCGCCGTCGCACCGGAATGCCTGAGGCGCTAATAAATGTAAGTTCGTAACAACGTGCCATTGGCCAAGTTATGTCAGCATGGAGTAATAGCAGTTGTCCATGGTGCCCGCATCACGTCGCACTGTTAATAATATCCATACAACGGTGGCACAATATAAAGTGAGTAATATCATAGGTGTGTATGGGACAAAGAATTTGAAGAGATAGGGAGCAGGATAGTCTAGTGGTCTAGGTGTTGGACTCCCACCCAGAAGGTTGTGGGTTCGAGCCCCGGATTCGGCCTACCTGTAAGCATCCTTGAGCAAGATGCCTAACCCCTACCTGCTCCATGTAATAGCACCATGTAATTGTAAGTCGCTTTGGATAAAAGCGTCTGCTAAATGTCAAATTGTAATTGTAAAAGATAGACTTAATGCTTGCTAATGCGGAGCATCCGTTGCTCAAATACATGAAAATGTGATGTTTATGAACAGGCTTTCTAATTGTAATATTAAGCTCCTCCTGTAGCACCCCCATAAGCCCCACAGTTCCTCCCCTGCTCACTGTATATGTTTTCAGACACAACTGTGAACAAAGTGGATATATATGGCTGTAGGGGGAGGGGTAGAGGTGGACGCTGGAAACTGTGCATGTTTGATCCTGCTGGATCCCAGTGCCGCTTTCGACACGATTGATCATTCTATCCTGATCAATCGCCTGGAGCATTTGGTGGGCGTGTAGGGAACAGTCCTCATGTGGTTTAAATCCTACAAAAATAACAGAAGTTTTTCTGTCGTTGGGAACTCCTTCTATATCTCCTGTGGGGTCCATTTTAGCCCCTACTCTCTTCTCCCTATATATTCAGCTTCATAAGGTTGCTGCCCACTGCTACGTGGATGACACACAACTGTACCTACCTCTTAAGCCAAATGACCAGGACTCCATCACTACACTCTTAAACTGCCTCGAGAATATCAGAGTTGGGATGGCTAAAGGCTTTCTGCAGCTACATGAAAATAAGACTGAAGTGGTACTGTTTGGCCCCCCTGCTGTCAAGAAGATTCTTGCCCAAACCCTTGGCCCTCTCTCATCACATATTAAACCCCACGCAAAAAAAATCAAGGGGGTGAACTTTGACTCTTATCTTCTGCTTCGACAGGCAGATTAATGCAGCAGTAAAGGGTTGTTTCACCAAAATCAATGCATGCCTATCAGTAAAAGACCTGGAGACATTCATGCCTTCATCTCAAATCGGTCAGACTACTGCAATGCTCTCTATCTCGGTGTTAACCAGTCCTCACTATCCCGCCTGCAACTGATCCAAAATGCAGCTTCCAGACTGCTAACAGGGACCTGTAAGGGGAACACATCTCTTCTATCCTGGCCGGTCTCCACTGGCTGCCCGCCAGGTTCAGGATTGATTTTAAGGCACTTCATTTTGTTTTTAAAGCCCTTAACGATCTGGTGCCTCATTACATCTTGGAGCTCCTCATCGGGCATTCCACCTTCAGATATCTAAGATCCACGTTCCCGGCTCAAACTGAAAGATGATGCTCTCCCACTGCATGGAAGAACGGCGTCCACTATTATGTCTATCTCGTTTAAAGACCCACTTTTTTTCTACGGCTTTTGGAGGGGCTGTGAAATATACATGAATTTTATTACTGTACTAAACTAATTTAATCTGAATGGTATCTGTAGAGACTAAATCTTGAAATTGTTAATTTACGTTCATACATTATAATGTAAAGTGGGCATCACTTCAAACACATAATTTCAAATCCATGGTCATGTGGATAAAGTCACAACATTTCTTGCGGTTCCTTTAAACGCCATGGAAATGGTTCCTAACTATTATTAGGCATTTTCCAATGGAATGTGTAATTAGAAGAGAATGCAGGGTATCTTATCACCCATGGAAGGGCTGATGGTTTGAAGTGTCACTATAGGGTAATATCTACTGCAGGCCTGTTCTCCTGGAATGCAGTTTGCTGCACTCCCAAGTTGTCCATAGACACAGAGTGGGTTGTGACCAGGTGTGCTAGGATGTCTCCTCTGTGTCTGCAGGGCCCCAATCACTACATTATTATTGTCTCTTTTTCTGTTTCGCCTTTTATTTTATTTGCTCTTACCCTGTACAGCACTTTGGTCAGTCTCTGGTTATTTTTAAACATGCTCTATAAATAAAGCTGACGTGACTTCACTTGACTAGGGAACATGTTGAGAGAAATTTGAGCCAATCAGGTGTGAGCGGGGCATGCACTCTCCGAGTTTCAAACCAAAGCAATGTTTTCGAAACACTGATTTCAACCTCAAAGGCTTAACAGTTTTCAGTGAATAAGTTGTAGAAATGCATGTGCACAGTATGAAATGTGCCAGTAATACCATCCACAGGAAGTGGTTGTCTGCTAGAAACCGCTAACGTGCGTCACATTATAATTTGTATTGTGTTTCCCTTGATAGTTTTAATAGTACGGCATGAAATGTTAATGATGTCTTTTATTTACTCCAAGTCGAGTATAGCTTGTGTCTTTTTTGCCAATAGCGTCTCTGTTTTAAACCTACAGTAAATGGTTCAAGTCTAATGTCTGCTCTGCCTGCGAGACCTCTGCAGTGTCTCTCCCACATGCTTTTAAGTGCTCTCACTCGTTTTAGGGGCATAGAAGGATCCAAATTACTAGCCAGCCATTAATTATTCCTGCGTGCATTACACTGCCTGTGTAATCCTGGCACCCCCCTCTCAGTGCAAAAGGTTTAAATAGCTACATAAGGACAGGGGCTGGTAGATGCATAAGCCAGGCCCCATGGGGCAAAAAAAAAAAGTGTGTGACGTACGAGTTGGGGTATGTTTGACCTACTAATCCAATGTGAATAGTCTTTGAAGTGGGGGTTCAGGGTGGGAGGGGTAGAATTGATTACTTTGCCTAGTGCTCTCACTCTCTTTCTGTCTCTCTCTCTCTGTCTTGCTTTGACTCTTTTGTTCTCTTTTGCTCTATTTCCCTGGTATAGCGGAGGGAATCGAATTATAGGCCTGACATTTCACCAAAATAACGGTTTGTCACAGAGACTCCTAAAGTACATCTGTACTGTTTACCCACTAGTCCCTTTTTTAGATGAATACAGCAGCAGGGTCACATACAGGCTCCCCTGGAACACTCCGGAACTGTTTTAGTAGACAGAGGCCTTGCCAGCATTTTGTTCTGACACAGAGAACATGTGTATTGTTCTGTTTACAACAAGACAAATATGGAAACAATAGATACAGGTATTATTTTATTTATTTTCATTTACTTTTTTACTGGAATATACACATCAGCAGTATTGCTGATTTCTTGAACTGAACTTTTTGTGTGAATACAATTTTAGTTCTCAACTTTAACGTACGCTGTAGGAGAAAAATATGGTTAACTCTCAGATCCAATTTATATACCGGGTAGATATATATTGAAAACCATGAAGAAACTGGATTGTAAATTGGGAGGTAATTGTACCTTCTGCGTAACTCCAACAACATCTACCTGTACGAGGGCCTACGATATAAGCCGCACAGTACACAAGATTACACAAACTCCATTCCATCTTTGTCTTTCAATATCGGAGCACTACACTGTTCTTTCAGCAGCAGATGTTAAAGCCATACCCAGTTTTAATACCACAGTGGCAACAGCTTTTCTTTTATTGTTCCTGGTTTTAAATCTATCTGCCTTCAGTACAATAAATGTATATTTAACAGTGGGTTGTCTGTTACAATTCAAATTAGAGATGACTTAGTGCAGCGAAATACTGAATAGGCAGAATTTGTAATTACTTTTTTTTGGGGGGGGGGGGGGGGTGTTCGCATTCGTCTTTGAATAACAAGCACATTATTGTGGACTGAAGAGCGGCATATTAGCCTCTGAGCCACTTCTAATGCCTTAGTGGTTTTTTTTTTTTTTAAAGGGACTGGTCTTTCTCATTACTATAATGAAGAGAAATATAGCAAAGTGCATTGAAATAAACTATGTGAATTGTTCCCTCTGACGGTAATATCCACTGTCTCCTCTCTGGCCCTTCGGGATAATAGACTGATATTAAGACACGAAATGTGAGGACCGGGTGTTCAGTATCCTAAAGAAGTAAAGCATTTGCTATTATTAGAAGAGCACTCAGCACTTTTACAAGAGACAGTGGAATGAAGCTGCAATAAGAGAGGCTGTGATGCTTGAGAGAGCCGTGCTCCGTCGTCTTGAACCGTCCAAGCTCAGAAGAGGACTGCAGCTGACAAGCCCACAGGCTCAGTGTAGGGAACACGATTACGTCAGGGCCTTGGACCTTTCAGAGACAGGTCCAGCGGCCCAGTGGAAGCTTTACTTTATGCTGCTGTCAGTGTTATCAACTTGTAATTCACTCACACAGACAGCATAATGTATACACAGTCTCAACTTGAATAGGTACACCTTCTCGTTAATGCAAATATCTAATCATGTGGCAGCACATCAATGCATAAAGCCACACAGAAACCGTCAATGAGGTACAGTTGTTCAGACCAAACATCAGAATGGGGAAGAAATGTGATAAGGGCGTACTCACACTAGGCCCGGTTGCGAGGTACCGTGCCCAAGCCCGATTGCCCCCTCCCCACTCCCCCGATGGCCCGCTCTCACATTGTGCTTAACGCTCCGGGCCCGAGCGCGCTTAACTCGTCACGATACTCTACGACTTTTTGTGTTGAAGAAAAGCACTCTCTCTCTCGCTCAACACAATGGAGTTCATGATTCTACTTACTTTGTGGCTTATTTGGAGTCGTGTTTGGTGCAGTGACACACGGCCCTCCCAGATGCCTGATAGATTTATCGATTATGCAACACAGCGATTTTCAGTTTCATTGTGCTGCACGTGTAAGAAGATTTTGGGGAAGAAATGTGATAAGGGCGTAGTCACACTAGGCCCAGTTGCATTGTACCGAAAAAGTTCTGAGTACCGTGCTCGGGCTCGGTACAGTTCGCCTAGTGTGAGCACACCCTAAGTGACTTGGTGGAATGATCGTTGGTGCCAGGCGGGCTGGTTTAGAAACTGCTGATCTCCTTCACACACAACCCTCTACAGTTTACAGAGAATGGTGCGAAAAACCAAAAACATCCAGTGAGCGGCCGTTCTGTGGGCAACAAAACAACGCTTTGTGAAAGGGGCAATCTGACATTATTTTGCGGCCATTAGAGGAACTACACTGTTTTTGTTTCAAACACAAGAAATCAACAAACCCCTCCCGCACCTGAAAAATCAGCGTGCGACCGTGGCGCCCCAGAGCACGTGCATTTAGTCTCGCTCACCCACAGCTCACTCCCCCGCCCTCCCTGAAACTCCCCCAACCCCGCCCCCACAGTTTTCAAACTGTTTTCTAACAAAGCACGTCGATTTGCAGTAGCAAATCGGGGTTACTTACGTGTTTTTGGGGGGCGCTATATATACACGGTGGGACAAAATAACAGATTGTCCCTTTTAATGAGAGAGGTGAGAAGAGAACGGACAGATGGGTTCATGCGGGCAGGAAGGTGACAGTAACTCAAATAGCCACACATTCCTACAGTGGGATGCAGGAGAGTGGATGGGCCACAGCAGCAGAGGACCGCACCGCGTTCCACTCTATTAGGTGAAGGGTATAGCTAATATGTGCATGCTCTCCAGCTGCTACCCTGGAACCTTTTCACCCCTGTAGACCTCCTCAAGTGTGTCCTGTGTGATATTTGTTCGCTCCCACGCTAAGCCAGACCACCGGGCCCTGGGTTTAATTGAAAGGGCTTCTGTGTAAACATCGTATTTGATTACCTGTTAATAATTGTCTTGGTAATAGAATGTTATGTAGTATTGTATTTAAAATTCACATACCTGAACAGCAGAGATAGTCAGACCCCCCCCTGCCTCGGATCTTCATCCTGGCAAGGCTTCCTCTGCATACTGTATGGAGATTGATGAGCAGGGAGAGAAGGTAGCGGGGCTGATGAAGGCTGATGGCTATTATTTTATTTTTTTATACACAGCACATGTTTGCGTGTATAAAGTTTGCGTTCAGTTTGCGTTCCGTGCGCCCTTTTTCTTTTCCCTTTTATTCCCCCGTAATTTTCAGATTCTGTTTTTTGCTTCTAGCTACCTGGGAGATGGCAGATTTCATTTGGAGTCAATCATGATCGCCAACCCTGACATACCTGCCTATAGGTAAACCAAACAGCACACCGTGCATCATCAAGTAATGCCTCTGTTCTCACTAATTCATGTATTGAATTTAATATTTACCAGTCTGTTTCAGTTGCTGTCATTCCTCTCGTCAACTATTTATGGAAATGCAGTCACAAAGTAGATGAATGTGTCAATCAGCATTAATGCTTTACAGTTTACAATTTGGTAATTTGAGCAGATTTTATCCAAAGCGACATACGTATGATTACAAGTATTGGCAGCTGGCATTAGGCCACCCGCCTATCCTGCCCTCTGCCCCCGCTCACTAAGATACCTTTAAAAAAAAATGAAGTGATTAACAGTTTGATAGCTCTCAAAGACGATAAAGGCATTTTCAATCTTGCAACTATCTAACTAAGTCGAAAAGCATCCAAGACTGTCGAGCAACATTTAAATTGATGAAAACCCTCATAACCGAGGCCGGTCACCACAACAGTGATTCTGTCACACGATAACATTTTGTGGGTGAATTATTATGTGGTCTCTTATGTATGCTAAATGAAACTGTGACATACGCACCACTGCACAGATCACAGGTCCCGCTCATAAACAAGATTCTAATCTGGGGAGAGCACCTAGCACAGACGGAAAATAGATTAGATGCTCAGAAATACTTTCATTTTCTTCAAAATACTCTAAATGCCGTCATACCTGATGGGTTTGTGCAAATGGATTTTCACATCTTTTTCTCAGGATAGATAGCTGGTACGGGAAATACATGTTAATGTCTGTAATGTAGTCGGTTTTTACAATCAATTAAATTGTGATGTCTGTGTTTCTGTGTAAAGATACGACCCCTACAGTAAGGTTTTCTCCCGAGAGTACTACGACCACGAGGTCATGCGGGCCTTGCGGCTCAAGGCCATTGAGCAGGCTCGTTCCGCCCAGCGATGGGGCCTCATCTTGGGCACACTAGGCCGGCAAGGCAGCCCCAAAGTCATGGAGGTAAGAGCCTGTACAAAGAAATCTGCTTATCCTCATGCTAACCTCCTACATGTCCTGGGGCCACTTATGCAACGCTTTGTAATATTTTTCTTACAGCATGATTTTCACTGACAAGCAGCGTGGTAGGTGACAGGGTGCACAAATGGGACAAGTCGTTTCCACACCTCGAGCTTGTTATTTTGGGATACGAAGGTTGCAGAAAAACAAGTTAACGTGTTTATGAAAGCGCGTGTCCATTTGTGCATTCAGGCGTGTGCGAACACGAGAGAAATAAATGAATAAAATAAATACCTCCACCCCGTGTGAGAACTAGTATGTGTTACCATGCACGCGGGCCCCTCTGCGGGTCCCGATCGATTTGAGTACGAATCTCTCTCCATTCAGCGACCCGCCATCGCTCTCTGCCATCGCTCTCTGCCCCACCTCCTCCCCTCTGCCCCCACCACACTCCTCTTCTTTGTTCTCTCTCTTTTGTTTGATCGTCCTGGCCTTATCCTTTCATTAATGGGCATGCTTGGGAGGGAAATAAAGGGTGTGAAACCCCCATCGCTGTGGAACCTCCAGCGAGTTTTAAAATGCCAGCACATCCAGGATTTTGCCTGTCAGAAGAGCCCTTTTTTTTTTTAAAGGTCCGTTTTGGTGTAATGCTCTTTTTCTCCAACATAGTCTTGGGGATAGAGCTTAACATTGAAGGAATAAATGTCATACCGCAAACACAAAAAATGTGTTTTGGATATCTGCTATGGTGGGGGAATCCCAGATAACGGTTAAGACATAAAAATGTCTCCCAAAACTTAGGGTAGTAGCAAGACTTACCCCCCTTCCCTCAATACACACGCACACACACACACACACACACGCGCCCGCAAAATCGCATTCTATTCAGCTTGCTAGGCTAAAGGTTTGAACCTCGATTGTGTTATAGAACCCCCAGATCCACAGAATCATTGTTGTTTTGAGAAAAAAATCCTTTCATCAAAGTGTGGGTGGCTGTAGGGGGAGATGTAGAGAGCAGTGTAAGCCTAGGAAAGGAATGAGCCAGAGATGCTAACTAGCGGAGTTTCAATCCAAAACAACTGTGTTTTTGCTGGTTGTAACCACAAGGGCAATTCCGAACACAACTCAAGGACTTTAAAGAGTCAAACATCTATATGTTATTGGCTTTGGTTATTTTTTAATTTTAGTTAACTTTTTTTATGTTGTCGTTCTACTCTCACCGCTTGAGACTTGCAATATCGTTTCCCAAGTGTCAACGGGGGGTTTACCTTCTCACAATAGAAATGTTAAAGGGCATCTCTTTGCTGTTGCCACGGGGGTATATACGGGAAAGAAAGTTCAGGTACAAAGGGTTGATTTAAGGGATCATGTACGACCCTTATAACACCTCACTGATACCAGGCCTTCCACTTCAAAGCGAGAAGCTTTGAGGCAGAGGTCCTTGGATTAGGTTCAATGGTACGATGTGTTAATCTTATTAGCCTGGGTTGATGAGTCGCCGACGTCTAGACTCAACAGCTGGAGGACTTTAGCACACTGATGAGATGAATGTGTGTGTGTGTTTTATCTGATGAGCTCTGTATTTTTCTCCCTGATGGTTTGTGTCAGATGAGAGCTTCTCACATTCTCAGAACATTAAGACCTAATCTCCATTGGCTTTCCCCTCTGTGCTTCCTCCTCCTTCTCCTCCTCCTCTCAGCACCTGGAATCCAGGTTAGAGTCGTTGGGTAAGTCCTTCACACGTGTGCTGCTGTCTGAGGTCTTCCCCAGCAAGCTGGATTTATTGCCAGACATAGACGCGTGAGTACAAGATCGCACACACCACTGTATGTACATTGCATACCACACATAGCTTTATTTACAGTGCTTACCACACATAGCTTTATGTACAGTGCATACCACACACATAGCTTTATGTACAGTGCATACCACACACATAGCTTTATGTACAGTGCATACCACACACATTGCTTTATGTACAGTGCATACCACACACATTGCTTTATGTACTGTACGTGTATGATTTTTTTGTCTGACAGAGATTTGGAAACTAGTTTATCTAGTTCTAGTTAGGGTTCTCTGCATCTGTTATGATTAATAGACCAGTAATGAACTGGAAGTTACAGTGAAGTTCGTTTGGAATGTATTCTAGGAGCATCGCTGCACACGTATTTGGAGAGTCAGCAGCATGCATGGTTGCACACTTTCAAACAAGGAGCTGAACAAACAAATCTCAGTAACAAAATAGACATAATTATCATTCATGTCTCGATCCAATTTTGCGATTGTTGTAGAAACCACATTGTCCAGCCTAATTAATCTGTGGCTCTGACAGAGCACAAGCAAAACCAATGCTGGGTGAGGAATCCATCAAAGTACTTAACGCTCACAATTATACCTTAACACAAAGTCTGAGAAGAGTAAATGTTTGTTTTAAGTTTTTATTTTTTTTGGTCTGATTGTCTGTGGCAAGAACTAGTTTTTCTGACCCATACCCAAACTGATGTTTGTGTGTCGTGTAAACCTGAACTCGACTAATACACACTACACACATCACTCACGTGATCCGCAAGAGATGTGGCTTATATTTGAATACTTTCTGTGTCAAAGACATTCGCTTCTCCATTACCCAAGCCCAGCGCAGTCATTAAGTCCAGAAGCAAAACTCCTTAAGTTCCTCAAGTGAAATGGCAACCACTCAGCTTCCAATCTACACCTCAAAGATCGAGGATGGAGACGGAGGAGCGGAGCTGCCAACACGCACGCACGCACACACAACACCCACACACACACACACACACACACACACACACACACACACACACACACACACACACGGGCGCGCACACATACCCCGCAAATTGGGCCCTCGCTGTGGAGTAATGAGTGGTGTGATGTGTGCGCTAGCAGTGGGTGAAAGGGTAGAAGGTCTGAGGGAACCGGAGAGATGGAGAGGTGTAGAGGCATTTGAGGGCGTTGTGCTAGAAAGAACGATCAAAGTAAATGCTTCTTTTTTTCCTCTTTATTTTTGGCCTCTCTTCTTCAGATCGACTCTGACTGCAACCCTGACTATATATAAGTCAGGCATGATTCTAAACAACATTCTCAAATATAATCATCCTAAGCAAAAATAAATCCAGATACGTTTTAATAGCGCTTGCCATCAAATGAATGCCCTGAAAAAGATGTTGGATAAACTTTATCTACCTTACAAGCACTACAGTGGCTCCGGTTATTTTCTGCTTAGTGGAGATGAAAAGGATGTTTTAACATTCATTTACTGTCTCTAAAACCGATTCCCAGACCAGTGAAAAGAACCAAATTCAGTAGATCACAACAAATATATACATATATATAATATATAATATAAGTATTGTTTTGTGTGGGAATAAAGTACCTTCAGTTATTTAACCAGCAATCTCAACAAAAAATGCTCGCTCTTTAATATCTGAGAGGTTCTCAAGTCCAAATGTAACCAAATTTTTGTCACACATACTATATTTATTATGAAAACTGTCTAAATTATTTCTGAACATTAAATAGGAAACCCAGTAACCTTTCAAACTGAACTAATTGGCACTTACAGTATACATTAATTACAGCATAATGAGTACATTTCAGTAACTATTTTGTTGTATTTAACAACCTTGTTGTTTGTCATTGCACAAATATGTATAGTGTCATTCAACCCAACACTATGTTAAAGGAATGCCAGAATATACTGCGCCATTACTGCCTGGATTGTGCATTTATATATATACTGTAAAATGGTGATTTCCCAGATTCCTGAAATTGCTAAAATATAAAGTATGTTCCAAGATGCTTTACACTTCACTTACCAACACAAACTGCAATTCTGTGGATTTATGGTCCATTTACCTTTTCAAACATTCACACAGTTTATAGCTTTCAAAATGAATGCCAAATGATCTGTGATGTAATGTTAATGTAGCAAATCCTCACAACCTTTTACCAACAAGAATTTCCACGCAAAGTGAAATCCCTGATGCTTTAGTTGCCAACACACAAAAACAGCAGTGTTTTGTTCGGTTTTAAAGGCTCATTGATATCTTTGACAGAGATACAGTATATGCTGAATAGCGCCAATTTAACATGAGCGTTTAGCACAGAAAGCCCAGTTTCAATGTTTTAGTAGGTCAGGGAGAGAATGACATGAATTAGATGGTAGCATACATCAGGATAAGATGGAACCCATTCCAAATAAGGTGATTATTATGGTTGTTGTCGACACCACAGCTCACATTTAGAGACAAAAGTTGCTGCTCTTTATGTTTACAGCAAGACCCATGTATACGTTTTTTTCTCTCTATTGTTTGTCTTTCGCGCCACTGCTACAGTTTTGTTCGAGGGGACACTGGCACAGTGCAAAAAACACAATGTGAGATTACAGAAGGTCACGCAAAGCTGGAGTATTTTCAAGGTGTACACACAGCCTGTGTTGAAGCAGAGGGGATGAGGAGAAGCAGAAAGTAGGGAGGAAGATATCCGGTGTTCAGCACTAGCCTTCGTGGCACTGTGCCAAACGATCCCACCGCATCTCTTTGTGTCATTGGACACAAACACATACACACATGCAACGAGAGAGGGGGAGAGAAACCATTAGCAGACGTTCACAAGTGTGTAATTAGACTGTCCCCAGGCTAGTTTTAAACCATTGCACGGATATCTCTTGTCCGGGCTAGACCTCAAATGCCTCGCAATGCATTATGGGCCCGGCCTTTTATTTAACAGTAGGAATTGGGCTCTGTTATAACACCGTTCGAATGAAATGTTTCAATTGTATTATCATCATTGTTTTCATGCAGTCCTGAAAGGTTAATTGTTTCTACATTTGACCAGCCTCGTCTGTGAGTATAATTGCAGTACACGCATGCAGGTAAAGGTCTCGCTAACAGGGTTGGCACTCTAGACTGAAAATATCATCGCACATGCACATCTCAGTCCGGCTCTTTTAGCATTAGATGCTATTGCTTTATACCCCATACACACACACACGCACACACACTCGTATCACCACACCTACCAGAATCGCTGGGCTTTACAGACTTCTCTTTATTAGAGCGATGGCAGTCTTCATCAAGCCCATATCATTTTATTCTTCCTCCCTTTTCCCAATGAATAGGCCTCATCAAACACTTGCTCCCCGATGGTCCTTCATTAGGTATAAACACCCGTGGAACTCTCCCATGGATCAACATGCCAACTCTACTACAGCTGCTCTCAGCTGGGCAATAATTGGATAATAATGTAAAAAAAATGAGCCATTGTTCCCATCAGAGGCTCATTTGGATGATAAGCCTGTCTTTCTCCTGTCTCTCCACCTCTCTTTCTCTTTCTCTCTCTCTCTCTCTCTCATTCTCTCTCATTCCCTCTGAGTCACCTCTACTCCAGAGCCCCACAGTGTTGGACAACTTCAGCTTCAAGGCCAGATATTGGCTGGAAATTGAATGTTGACTGCAGACCGCAGGTCCTACCTGGCGTGGCACCGCACATTTTAGCGACTTGGTGCCATTCAGGGCGTGCTGGCTGGGTCCCTCCTCACCCATGTAGTCTTCTCTGCTGCCCCCACTCTCTCGTCTCAGTGCTAGCCTCAAGGATGCTGGGAAGGGGAATCAAAACCTGATTACTGTGTGCCTCGTTCTCTCACCACTCCCATAGTTCCACTGTGCTACCCCCTATATTCACATACATTACACAGACGCTCTCACTTTATTAGGTACACCTGCTCGTTAATGCAAATATCGAATCAGCCAATCACGTTGCAGCAACTCAGTGCATAAAAGCATGCAGACACGGTCAAGAGGTTGAGTTGTTGTTCAGACCAAACACCAGAATGGAGAAGTACAGTAATGTGATGTACGTGACTTTAAGTGTGGAGCGATTGTTGGTGCCAGGAGGGCTGCTTTGAGTCTCTCAGAAACTGCTGACTGGGATTTTCACACACAACGCTCTACAGTTTACAGAGAAGGGCGCGCCCATTCTGTGGCCTTGTTAACGAGAGCGGTCAGAGGAGAATGACCAGGCTGGTTCAAGTTGACAGGAAGGCGACAGTAACTCAAATAACCACACGTTACCACAGTGGGATGCAGAAGAGCATCGCAAAACGCACGCCACATGTACCGTAATAAGTGTCCACTGAGTGGGTATGCTGTTTAGCTAGGCTCCAGGGCGCCAGTGTGAATAGAAGCAGAAATGTCTAAAGGTCACGTACCCCCTCACACCCTCCACTCAGAGGAGCTGCAACCCTGAGAAATATCTCTTGACTCAGCTCCCTTTCGCTGCCTTTTTTTGGGGGGGGCACTGTTTTATATGTTTTGTACGTGGGTGTGTTATTTGAAAAGGATTAGCCCTGAGGGGGGGATCACTTTCTGTGACAGAAAGTGGAATGGAGTGAAACTTGACTGTGCAATCAATTGCAACAAAGAAAGAAACTGTGTGAAAGTTGATACATGAGGAGGAGGCAGATGGGGAATTTGACAGTAAAGCAAGCTGGTGTGTTTATTCTTGTGTTGCCTATTCTTTCTTTTTTTTGTTGTTCCGTTTCTTTTTCCGGGCGCCTACACACCTGTGTGGACAAACAGTGTCTTTATTGGTGCTGACATTGAACTAGATGTTTAGCATCGTCCTGGGCCTTCCTGAGAGGCTCTGCTCCGTTCATAGACGTCAATACAATGTGATTGAATCGCCATCATTAGGATTAGGGGCCGTATCTCTCTTTATCTCCCACCGAGGTAGATGAAGCGCTGGATAGCATTTATCTCTGAGTGGGGGGGGGGGGGCGCCCCCCCCCCCCCCCCCCCCCCCCCCCCCCCCCCCCCCCCGCCGCGGGGGTGGGCGGTGGGGGAGGGTTGGG
>JAOEHI010053388.1:0-15278 GCA_025447815.1 Percopsis transmontana | reverse complement strand
GACCAGGGTTTTTTTTAACCCCCCCCCCCCCCCCCCCCCCGGTACCCGGAAGCCCACCTTTCTGTTTTGTGCATGTGGCTGCAGAGCGGAGGTGGTTGGGGGGGGGGGGGTAGAAGACATGAGCTTGTGAAAGCTGTCGGGGGAGGAGTAGAGAGGAGTGCGAGCCAAACTGAAACTACAACCTTTTTGTAACGCAGGCTTCAAGCACAAGCGTGACTCCAGACACAAACTGAGCTGTGTGCCTCTGAATGAGCACATCTTTACTTTTAGCTTTACCGTATCTTTTACGACAAATAGAACTAAGAATTCACTCTAAAACAACCTTGTTGATCCAAACAGAGCCAGCTCCTTTCCCAGATGGGGTCCGGATTCAACGAGAAGTCCAATCTGGCTGGCATGGTGACTGGAGCAAGGGTGAGCAGAGAGAGAGAGAGAGAGAGAGAGACTCTGGTCACAATATCAAGTAAACAATGAGTTTAGATCTCATTCATTCACTTAGCAGCTGCCTGGGGTCGAACCAGGCCCTGGCTGTAGCACTGCCCTGACTATTTGTCATCTAATATAGGAGGTACAGGATGTAGTGTGTAACTCATAAGATACAGTAAATGGTTGTCCTTCTCCAGGGTGAAGCAGGACCCCGAGGATCTCCTGGGCAGCCTGGCCAAGCGGTACCTTTTCGTTTATACCAAAGAAAACCTCTCACAATCTTTCATTTGGGAGCTACTGAACGATGCATGTCAGATAGAGCTGTTTGAGTTTACAATATAGAGATATATTGTGTAGATAGAACAATGACCTTGGAATGTGTCCTTGTTCAGGGTCCAAGCGGAGCTCAGGGAGTTCCAGGAGAGGCTGGGGAGCCAGGACCTATGGTATGTAGAATTTAGGGCCACCCCATCAGATCAAATGGTCGTTGACTGACTGGTCGGTTGGTGTGAGTCACTGACTGTGCATTGGGTTTGTCTTCAGGGAGCCATGGGTCACAGAGGGCCCGACGGACCTGCCGGAAAGCCTGGATCCGATGTAAGTCGAATATGTAGAAGAAATTAGTGTCAAATTATTCCCCATCTGTTTTAATATCTCCTCCTTCTTGTTTTTTTCTCCTCCACTTTCATTCTCTTGTTGTCTATTGGTATACCATTACCATTAGCTAGCATTAGCATGACTAAACGGCTAGCATTAGTGCTATTAGCATTTCCATTGCTCCTATTAATGCAGCTGGTATCACTTGTGTTTACTATCTAGGGAGAGGCCGGCCCTGCAGGTGCACCAGGCGAGCCGGGATTCCCTGGATCAGCGGTAACTTAGTCGTTCATTCACAGCACCTAATATGACAACAAATAGTGTCACTGTCACCCATTAATGGTGAATTTATAATGAAATTCATCTGTGAAATTTAATTGTGTAACAAAATAGCCCTACAAACGTATAGAAGATAGAAGAAGTGTGTGAGGGGAAGAAAAATGACGCATTGTTTTTCTCAGGGTGCGAGAGGATTTCCTGGTCTTCCTGGCCACCCAGGAATGAAAGGTCACAAGGTCAGTGTGTATAAAGCATTGTAATGAGAAACTAGACACTAAGATCAAAACGCCACCTACAGGTGGAACACCTGTAGGTGGCGTTTGCAATTGCAACACATTGCAATTGCAGCTGCATCTGATTGGCTCAAATGGGTGCCAGGTGATGTCACTGGCTATGTGCGTGTGTCTAACCTGTGCTCAACCTGTAGGAGGTGCTGTTCCTATGGGTTGCTCTTAGTGTGTAACTGTCATGTGTGTGTGTGTGTGTGTGGGTGTGTCTGTGGTATTGGGTTCCCTAAAAGGTAATTGCATTTGTTTTTTCGTGGAACATGCTGTTTTTTAAATTCTAAATGTCGACAACAGGGCAACGCAGGTATTTTGGGGCTCAGAGGCGAGTCTGGAAATGTAGGATCAAAGGTAGGAATCTGTCTCCTTATCTACTGGTGTTTCAACAGATTCTCTATAAAATGTTTTGTTCCCGAATGTCAATATCCACCGTGAATTTCGCAGGGTAAATCCGGTACCCCCGGTGGGATGGGACCTCCGGGACCTCCGGTAAACTTTGTAGCTTCATCACATAGTGAAACCAAATAGTTGAAGGCAAGAATGTGACCCTGACAGTGGTGGCTGTGTTATTGACAACTGTGTTCTGTTACGTCAGGGGCCAGTCGGCATGCAGGGAGAGCGAGGGCGAGCCGGACCTAGCGGTCCTATGGTAAGTGGGGCAATTGTTACAATATATACTGTATATATATATATAGGTCATTCAGCAGACTATCCTGTTCGTATTTTCAGCCTCCATTGGGTTCTGTTGTATTTTAAAACCCTCTATTGACAAATGTACTCATGTACAAGCTTTGGATAAGACCATCTGCTAAATCACTAAAATGTCAATTAAATAAGGAAGACACTGTATATACGCTGTACAGTCAAGCTCAACATCACTTTAATCACTTTAGTGATGAAGTATCGAAAGGAAATACCGAATACACACATTAACATAAACTTCTGTCTCCCCCAGGGCAAACGTGGTCTTGATGGCCATGTTGGAAAACCAGGCCCCCTGGTGAGAAAACCTATCTAAACATACAGTACCGTATATACTGTCTGCCATTTAAAGAGTTGTGCTGAATAAATTTTTTTTTATTGCACAGGAAGTAAATATATATGTTGGATATCAAATATGATATTTATTTTTTTTACCTACAGGGGCCCATGGGGATTACTGGCATGCAAGGTTTTCCAGGCAACCCTGGGATGAAGGTAAGGTCAAAACAATGTTCATTCGTCATGCTTTTTGGTGCAGTGCTTATTAATCTTGACTAAATCTGTGCATGATTAGGCTTCACCGCCCCCTAGTGGCGACTAAGATAATGTCATGTTTTGTCAGCAAACCAACTGTTTTTATTCAGTTATTTTAGTTATTTTAAAACCAATGACTTGATTTTATACCAGTAGAGTTATCTTAAAGAAGCCATCACGTGTCAAAGCATGCACAATTTGAATATATTAAAAACATATATTGTCATATTCTAGACAAAATAACAAAACTGGGGCTACCACACAAATATCACACGATATTAGATAGATATTTTTACTTTCTGAGATGCTTTGAAAGAAACAAATAATTTGTTCCTATTTTGAATAATAATATTTGGCAGGTAAATAACCAAAAAGGTTTGTCGTTTGTACGCCATTAATGCCTTGCTCATGTCCAGGGCGAGCCAGGACCCACTGGGGTGAGAGGAAGTGAAGGCCCACAGGGAGCCAGAGGGGATGCAGGTCACGTAGGACTATCAGGAGCCTTGGGAAAGCAGGTGGGGCTTCTCAGAAAACAATAATTTTTAAGCTTTAAAAATTAAACTACAAATCTGCTTATTATTGGATTCGTAAAAATAAAATACGTAATATTGGGCTCTGAACAGTGAGGCATGATTGAAACTGTTGTTTGTTGAATTTTTTGTTTGTTTTTTAAAAGGGTCCCCCAGGACCAGATGGAGCTCCAGGTTCCAGAGGCACATCAGTGAGTGGAGATTTATCATGAATGTTGACTCAACTTGTCTGATAATTTCCCATCCGCATAGGATAACTCCCTGACCCCGTGTGGTCATGAGACCACAACGGCACCCTGCATCTTTCTGAAAGCCAATATCCTTTTGTGATTTTTACCCCACAATTTAGGTGTAGCTTTATCCGTCGTGTCGAGGAAGAAGGCTTTGTCTGTTACCGTAGGAACTCCTCTCCTGATCCATAAACAGCATTATTTCCTGCCACTGTACTATTCAGTACTCAGACGTTTATACTGCCATATCCAATGTGTCTCATGTTATGCTGTTTCTTTATGGAATACAGAATATATTTTAATATTTCTAAAATCATATCATAACACTGTCCTATCCTATTCAAAATTGTAGATTTAACAGCTGTGTGTCACATCACAAGTTTGACCGTCATTCCACCTCTTAGTGGCAGTTTGGGTCTTAACGTCAAACCATGTCCTCCTGTGTGTTCCAGGGTTTAGCAGGCATTCAGGGGCCGGCAGGATTGCAAGGCCCATCTGGGCCTCCTGGCCCCCAGGGGACCACAGGGATGCCAGGACCCAAAGGCCAACTGGTACGGATTGGGACTTAATCTAACGACCCTTCTGATCTTCTAATTCAAAGCCTGCTGTATTCTCGTCTATTTTACAAGTCTCTCAGTTAAACAGCAATGTTGGTGATGATGATGATGATGGTGAGGATGATGGTCATGTAATCTCCGCTCACAGGGTGATGGGGGTGTCCCTGGGTTCAAAGGAGACCCCGGTCTTAAGGGAGAACGGGTAAGGACAACGCTTCCCGCAATTTAAACCAGTTCCAATTCAGATGTTTCTGTTGGCAGGCTTTGATATTTCTGTATTTCTAACAGACAAAGAACGTACATATTCACACATTGTGTCAGGATTACCGACTTTGACTCCTGGGAAATGTGATGGATTGATTCCATAGGGTGAGCATGGTCTTCCAGGCGGATTGGGTCCAATTGGGGAGGAAGGAAAGAGGGGCCCTCGAGGAGATGGGGGGGACATCGGCCCCCAGGGTCCTCCGGGTGAAGCTGTGAGTAGAGCGCTTTTATTCTGAAATAAACAACGTGACTGAATGAGCGCGTTTCTTTGTTTTTAGTTTCTTATATTTATATATAGTTTTCCACGGCCTTCCTTCACTCGACGCACTTTAGGGGGGAGTCAAGATGGTCATCACTGGTTTTTACTTTAATTTGACTTTGACGTTTCTTCATTATCCAGGGCGCTCCAGGAAATAGGGGTTTTCCAGGTGCAGACGGCCTGCCTGGCCAAAAGGTATGTTGGCTTGGTAGCTAGCGCACACTTTGTTGCGTTGAATTGTGTTGTGTGGGGTGATAAACCATTAAATATTGACTGTTTTTGCTGCCCAGGGTGCCCAGGGTGAGAGAGGCCTGCCGGGGGGACTCGGCGCCAAGGGCGCTGAAGGAGATCCGGGTCGTACTGGAGAGCCTGGTTTACCTGGCGCACGGGTAAGGGCGACTGTAGCGATTGTGGTGAAGTCACGGTGTCGCCAATTGACTAATCTGTAAGACAATACAATGCTAACAGTTATTTTGTGTTCATTGAATGATGTATCTTTTCTTTATTACTTTTTACAGGGTTTGACAGGACTTATTGGTAGTCAGGGAGAGGAAGGAAAGCAAGGACCAATGGTAAGCTGTTAATCAGTGTTATTTATTCATTTATTGACTTCCTGAAGTATTGAATGTCCAATAATATCTTGCTTTCTTCTGTTTATTTCCCAGGGTGGAGTAGGAGAGGACGGCAAGCCCGGTCCGGCAGGCTCCGCTGGTACCAGGGGCCCAGCTGGGGCCATGGGCTTACCCGGACCAAAGGGCTTTGCTGTATGTTACCTCGCCACAACCTAGCGAGCCGCGTTCTCCATCGACACCACCTTTTCACACCAATGCTAATGTGATAGAAAACACCAGGGTTGGAAAAAGCAATGGAAATCCATAATTATGTAAAAGTAAAGAGCTAGCTGACTCAAGTAACAGAGAAAGTAACCCATTGAAAATATATTTGAGGAACAGTCTAAAAGTTATGATATCTGGTGCACTTAAGTAGTAAAAGTATTTGTCTGAAAATAAATGTGCATTTAAGTATTAAAAACACGCGTACATTTTAAGAAAAAAGCAATCTGATCAAAACATAATTTGTTTAAATATACATTCTCCCTTTTTCCTAAAAACAGAACATATCCTTCTATGTATATTCATATATTCTGTTAAGCACCCAGGGCTCTATCATGTTCATATACTGTACGCAGTGATAAAAGCATTTGCAACTGCCATTTCTTCATTTCATTTGCTGGTCCTTTTCAGGGCGATGCTGGCAAAGCCGGCGAGGTTGGCACTCCAGGTCCTGCAGGTCAAAGGGTATGCTATTTTTCACCAGGAACAAATCTTACATTATTTTACGAGACTTGACTAAGATACTAAGAAATGTTTCATTCATTAGGGACCTAATGGAAAAGATGGAGAAACGGGCGCGGCCGGTCCAACCGGTCCAGCGGTGAGCATAATCCTCTCAAGATAACTATAATATATAATATTCAATATAATTTACACTTTAATACTGTATGTTGGTTATACTGTATATGTTGTATGTGAGCATGAGATCAAATCCAGAAAATCTATGGATATGGTCCTAATAAAGTTGAAATATTGATATGATAATAGCTTTCCAGTGTGGTTATACTCCTCTCTTTGCTTCAGGGACTTGCAGGGAAGAGAGGAGAACTAGGGCCCCAGGGTCTGAATGGTTTCCAGGTAGGCCTAGGCCACCCCATGTAATTATGTTGAGGTTATCATCAACACTGTCACTGTTGTGAAAGGTGGATTTGGTCTGTTACAGGGTTTACCTGGACTGCCAGGCCCACCCGGAGAGTCAGGAAAACCAGGGGATGAGGTACGGTGAAATAATAATAATAATAATAATAATAAGGGACTATAAAACCTACTCATTAGACCTCTCAGGTGTGTGGGTGAGTCAAAGTCAAATATTTAGTTTAAGCATTTGATTCCACGATTCTCAGGGTGTTGCTGGTGAGGTGGGTGGTGTTGGTGCAACAGGTCCCAGGGTAAGTAAACTATTTGTTACTGTGGTTGTGGTTGAAGATGAATGTTTTGGATGAAAACTTGCTTGAATTCTCCTCTTACGAAAGTGTTTTTACACTTGCAGGGTGAACGAGGCACTCCTGGAGAGAGAGGTGAAACAGGACCATCTGGTCTGCACGGACCGAAGGGAAGCCCAGGAACGCCAGGGCCAGACGGGTCAAAGGTACTGCACCAACAACACATTAGCAAGCATTGCTAACAATCCAACTATACAGTTTGATGCAATACAATGAGGGCATAATGTAATATAAAGTGAGATGACATGATAACATGAACAGCTGTGAGGGCATCTCTTGGTGAAAGCTGCTCTCTACAAAATGATGCATGTTCCGAGACATTTTTAAAGCTTTGTAATGGTAAAATAAAAACGTTCCCCACCAAATTCCCAATTGGCCAGTTTGCCCAATTATCCTATGGGGATGTAGAAACATGTAAATTGCAATGGCGAGGTCACTAACTTGTAACGCTTGACTCCATCAGGGTAGCGCTGGTACAGCCGGTAGTGCAGGAGAACCAGGGCCGCCGGGTCTCATGGGAATGCCTGGGGAAAGAGGCCTGTCTGGTGCCTCAGGGCCAAAAGGAGACGCGGTAAGTTACAGTAAGATTACAGTAAGATGACAATAAGATGACAGTTACAGACTACAAAGTACATGGACTAAATATAAAAACAGTCCTGCCAGAGAACCGTAAAAGGTTTATCTTCCTCTGGCAACAAATGGTACTGAACTAAGATCAGTTACAGTAGTTTTGCCATTTAACCTTTTCAGTGCAAGGGGCTAGAGATTAGACTTACTTAATGAAAATGATTAAATTCATTCAAAAGGTTAAATTCATCCTCATACAGGGTTCTGTTGGAGAGGCCGGAGCAGAGGGCAAAGCAGGTTCTGACGGAGCAAGAGTAAGTCATATCTTTCCATGTAAGGCCAGGAAAAAAAGAAACAATGTTTCTTAGGCTTTATACTGCCACCTGCAGTATTGGCAGACCTGGGTAAACATGTATTTGAATCTCAATCTCACACAAGGGGTTTTACAGTACATGGGTTAAAATACATTTAGGAAAATACATACAGTATATTGTATGTATATTATCAAGTCCTTTTTAGGTCTAAACGATTAGGTCACCCATTTTTCTGAAAGTATTCATATTTTGAAAAAGGTGAGCTACAAAGTTAATGGCAACAATTTCACAAGCATGAATTAATGTATGCCATGGTTTAATGCTACTGACACTTTGATGGCAGTCACATACAGAAATACAGTGAAGAACACTGTATGAGTAGGCATGAGCTATTACTTCCTTCATTCTTATTGTTTTTTCCTCTTCATTTAAAGGGTCTTGCTGGTCCCGTAGGACCTGCTGGCCCCAGTGGGCCCAACGGGGAGAAGGTATGATCAACAAGTCCGTTATTTCATTTGACTTTATGTCTATTGTGTTGTAAAGAGCTCAATGTGGAATGCGTAGCCATTAAACATTCTTTGTAAGCATATTTACATGATTTTCCCGTCGCTGCAGGGTGAACTCGGTCCCCCGGGACCCCCTGGGCGCAGAGGATCTAGAGCGATGGCGGTAAGTACTCAACAAATACAGCGGATGACTGCTGTTGATTGTCATAATGGTGTTGAATCAAGGGTGCATTTGTCAGTTGGCTCTGTGTGTGTGTGTGTGTGTTCTTCCTTTACCAGGGGTCTCCTGGTGAGCCTGGTCCGATTGGTGCTGCTGGCTTCCCCGGACCCCAGGTAAGTCAGTGCTGAGCCCTTTTAGCATGAGATGAAGGGTCAAATAGTATGGTTGGATAAGATATTATTAACTCACAGTGCCTCATCACAGACAGAATCAAAAATGAGCTAGGGAGTGTTTAGAAAAAAAGAGAAATTTCTACGTGCAAACTAAGAATATTCATTCATTTTAGCATTTCAAAATACAAATAATGAAGTATGAAACAGCCAAGTCCCCAACCCACTGTTTTCTTAGGGCCCTGACGGTCAGCCCGGGGTTAAAGGTGAGTCGGGCGAACCAGGCCAGAAGGGTGAGGCAGGTTCTTCTGGACCGCAGGGCATGGCTGGGAAAACAGGTGAACAGGTACGTACCTGAAACATAAACAAAAACTACTCTTTACTCTTTTTACTCAAAGTTTAGCTCGGGACCCTCCTAAAGTGAATTTGTGAGTTTATATCGTGAAATATAAGTTTCACAGTATTGTTTTTGTTTTAATTATCAAGCATGTTTTGCGTGTATGAATACATTTGTTACTGCAGCTACGCAAGCTAGGAACCACTTCTTTTTGGACATCATGGGTTTAAAAAGTTTGAGATCTACTGTTTACAATTACATCATTTGGCAGACGCTTTTATCCAAAGCGACTTACAATTACATGGTGCTATTACATGGAGCAGATAGGGGTTAGGCATCTTGCTCAAGGATGCTTACAGGTTGGGCAACTCTGGGACTAAAACCCACAACCTTGCAGCTGGGAGTCCAACACCCAGACCACTAGACTATCCTGCCCCTGTTTAAAGGCAAAAACTAAAGTTTGAATGTTTGTTCTTTATTTGCAGCACTATAGATACCAATCATGTCCTTACATGTATGTGTGCATCTCTCTCTCTCTCTCTCTCAGGGGCCTGTAGGTGTGACGGGATTGAAGGGTGGCAGAGGAACACAGGGGGCAACAGTGAGTCGCATTTTGATGCACTTGAAGTCGCTGGGCGAACAGCAGCTACAAATACGCACCTTAAGTGTTTACTTTGAAATTTTCCATTGACATTTGCTACCAGTAACATAATGAATGTGATGTGAAAGTACATTTCATTGACGGTGTCTGGTTTTAAAACAGGGTGCCTCCGGTTTTCCTGGACTGCCCGGAGGAGTTGGGCCACCTGGCTCAGCTGTGAGTATAAAATTTGCATTTGACGCACAGAAACACCTGTATTACATAACATAAATAATTTTACTGACACTGCTAGGAGAAATGACTGAGGTAGATTTGGCTCTAACAAGTTTTTTATTTCACAAATAATTAAATGATTTGTATTTTTGACCGGGCATTTGGGTGACATCCTAAAATTGTAAAAATGTAATAAAGCAAATGAAATAACAAAATGGCCGACAGTATTTGCGCATTTCAAGCCAACAGAAACGAAAACTGCGGTTAAAGGCTTCTCTCGTATTTAGTGGTGATGTTTGTGTGTGTGTGTGTTCCAGGGCTCTGTTGGGCCAGCCGGGCCTATAGGTGCCCCGGGGAAGCAGGGTGGTCCCGGGCTCCCCGGCGAGAAAGGAACCGTTGGTCAACAAGGAGAGCAGGGCGCTCCGGGGACCCCAGGCGGCCCCGGAGAGAAGGCAGAGTCTGGGGAGGACGGACCTCCAGTAAGATCAAAAAACAATAGGACCCAATTCTGTTACATTATAACTGTAGTTGTTTACATGTCTTTCATTCTGCTATTCATTAAAGTTGTGTTTTTTATAAATGTGCTGGTTAAACCTTTCTGAGGACTGTTTGGGCATGCACGGATAGACCCTGTATGATTGACATCTCCCTGACTCCATCTATGTCAGTTTTTTGTTGCACCTGTTAGGGGCGGGACAACAACAACAGCTTCTTTCTTATTGGTTCTTTGGAGTACATGGGGTTTGCTGGCGTCAGCAAATTTACATCATAACTCCACCCACATTTAATCGAGTAAACAGAAAGACAGTAAATACATTTCTGAATGTTAGAATGACACGTTTTGCATACTTAGTGTGTACTAAAGCTCCTAAATTACACAGTTTGAAGGTTTTCTATTACATTTATCAGCACTAACCGACTATTTACGCACCTTAACAAATCACTTCCTTTACGTCCGCTCTATGACAGGGTCCCGACGGGCCCCCAGGCCCTTCAGGTATCCCGGGCCAGCGGGGTGAAGTGGGTGTGCCCGGACCCAGGGGAGAGAGAGGCTTGGAGGGGTTGCCAGGTCCTGGTGTAGGTATCCCCCGCTGACAGCAACATTGAGTTAATTGGTTGACATGTTTGCATTTGAAAAGGCTCACTTTAAAACTATTAAAGGCATGATGTGCATATAGCAGATAGCATACAAATATAGCATCATTACATTACTGAAAGTGGCCTCATGTTTCGAGCTTTTGTACATGTTGTATATGCTTGACCAGTTTAACGAACAAATGCATTAATTTCCCAGGGCGCACCTGGAAAAGCGGGTGCAGCCGGTACTCCGGGGGGGAAAGGTCCTGCGGGTGAAGTCGGTTTACCAGGACCCACAGGTCCTAGAGGAGACCCGGGCCCAGAGGTTAGCATCATCCCCCAGCTAATGTCACATATATTATTTACATTTAACCAATAAGGTGATGCTCTTATATGCACTGACCTACTAAATGATTATATACAGTATATATATATATATATTTATATATACACACACATATCGCTGTGCTTGTTGTTATTTGTCTTCTTTTAGGGACTAGCTGGAGCAGAGGGGTCCTCTGGTAAGGATGGCCTTGTGGGACAAAGGGTAAGACCCCCATCACACACACAAAAGAGAGAGAGAGAGAGAGAGAGAGAGAGAGAAAGAGAGAGAGAGAGAGAGAGAGAGAGAGAGAGAGGACTCCACTCAGTATATACGTACATAAGACAATTTAAGAATGCTTCATTGTCACATCATTATATACATAGCACAACAGCAGTGAAATGCTTGGTAAAGAGGTAGACATTTTTTTTTTTCAGAATAAGTGAAGAAAATAGATACACAAATTAAAATAGGATAGGTAAATAGAATAATAACATTACATAATAATAATAACAATGTGTGAATTTGAATATACTTTCTAGAAAATGTACAGCCTGTGATGCAGTAATTTAAAATTGAGTATTACATTGGAATTACTTTCTTTACAAGATCTAATAAAACTGAGTGTATGTCTGTGTGTGCGTGTGTGTGTGTGTGTGTGTGTGTCCAGGGAGACAGAGGAAATCCTGGCTCAGAAGGTCTGGCTGGAGCTCCAGGTTCTCCCGGGCCTGAGGGTCCGGTTGGAACTACAGGCGGTCCGGGGCAAAGAGGAGAAAACGTACGTGGCTCACGCAGAATACAACAACAACAGGCTCCTTCTTTATGATTGGTCCTGTTGAGTACATGCGACTTGTTGACCTGGGCTTTACATTTGATTCCTTCTTAAGTAATAAATATATCCATTTTATTCATAATATAAGTTATTGTTCAAGTAAACTATACCAATTAAACATTCCTTTGAGCCATAGAAAAACTTTTCCTGGTTGATACGCTGCATATATTTATCCTATTAGGAAAATAATTATTGCTGTCTTTCAATCGATGTTTGTTTTGGGTTTAGGGCGGCAACGGTCCCCCTGGACCCGCAGGAGCAGATGGAGGACGGGGTAAAGTGGTAAGACGGAAAGAAAATGCCTCCTGAACAACCGTTATTGAATCCATATTAAAATCGAATGTAATGTAATGTGATTTCATTTCATCTAATACAGTCTTATCAGATTTATTTAAAACAATCTAACCTACACTTCTCTGTGCTACGTCATATGATCTCATTTCTCATTTCATCATTATCAATTTATTCACAGTCGAATGGAATCGATACATTTATACATTATTATGTGTCGAATTCTAGGGACCACAAGGGCCACTCGGAGAGAAGGGGGCGCAGGGCGAACAGGGCGACAGGGGGCAGAAAGGACACAGGGGGTTCACTGGCCTCCACGGCCTGCCAGGAATCACCGTAAGATAAGCCTGTCCTCGCATGTAAACCATGTAACGTCTCTCAGAAGACACAGTTTGTTGTCAGTTGGTTGATTTGCAAGAGGCATTGATGGTGTCAGTTGGTCTTTTGTCCCAGGGGGCCACGGGCGATGCTGGTGCTATAGGTATCACAGGACCATCTGGACAGAGGGTAAGTACACAAAGTTTGATGCGTATCATGTTTATTTATATTTAAAAAAAAATAAATCTTTACCTTACTAGGTACTAGGGAGTACACAACTTTTAAATCTTGGTATATTTTACCTCAATTACAATTTACAATTAGAATTTTGTCATTTAGCAGACGCTTTTATCCAAAGCGACTTACAATTACATGGTACTATTACATGGTGCAGATAAGGGTTAGGCATCTTGCTCAAAGATGCTTACAGGTGGGCCACCTCTGGGGCTTGAACCTACGACCTTCCCGCTGGGAAAGGGGTAAAGAAGGTTGTAATCTTTATCCCTTTTACCATTTTACTAGTACATTGGCACATGGCGAATACAGAAACCTCAAACATGCTCTCTTCTGCCCCCAGGGGCCTCCGGGAGTGGTAGGCCCACCCGGCGGGGAGGGAAATATCGGGCACCCCGGAGCGATGGGTCCCCCTGGAACTAGAGGAGCCAGCGGTGACATTGGAGTCGAGGTGAGACGGTGTTTATCATTAAATGGTAAAACCTTAGATATGATATCCGATAAAGTTTAATGACTAAACCTGAACATGAGCCAGGGAGTGTCACAATACAGGTACAGTAGGGAAAGAAATGTAGCCAAAAAGGAGGATTGGGACATGAGTGACTAGCTTCAGGGCACTTCGGCAGGATAAGTGCTTATGCTCACTGGCTCTCAAACATGACAGACGTCGACAGCAGGGCTCACGTGTTAATCAATATAGTGTAATATGTGAGTGTGTAATATCATATTTTAGGGTCCTCCCGGAGACCCTGGCCCCGTGGGCCCCCCGGGGCCTCCCGGACCCCCTACGGCGGCCGTGGAGGACCTGTTCGGCATCCTCCCCGACTACGACGGCAACAGTGGGGTCCCGGAGGACGCGGCGTTGTACACCGGGGGCGACGCCGATGGGGCCCCTCCCCTGCTGCCCGAGTTCAACGAGGACGAGGCCCTCCCCAACAAGGTGGGGGACGGCGCGCGCGCCGACGCCGGCATCCATGCCTCGCTGAAGACCCTGGGAGGGCATCTGAGCAGCCTCCGCAGTCCGGACGGGAGCAGGACCAACCCGGCCAAAACCTGCCAGGACATCAGGGAGTGCCACCCTCTTAAGAAGAGCGGTGGGTCTCTCTGCTATTATATGCTTCTTTTATTGTTTTATTGGTTATTCTGACCCTCGCTGTTGCCATGGAAACTGCCTAGCTGTATAAATCTGATTGACCGTTGTTAGATCTATAGCGTCTCATTGTTGTTGACCTACTCTATTTTTATAACATTTATTGTTATTATTTATTTCATTTTCTAATGAATACAAAATAAGCTCTAATTTAATAACATCTAACATACAAATACCATAGTATATTTACTATAAATTAAAGCAAAAAAAAAAAACCTAAAAGCATTTAGGTTCACCCTTTACACTACTAACGGCTGATGTTATGACAGAATGGAGTTTAGCTTATCATCATTTGTTCCTATTAACAGTGTGTTTCCTACCACAGGTGAGTACTGGGTGGACCCCAACCAGGGGAGTGCCAAGGACGCCATCAGGGTCTTCTGTAACATGGACACCGGAGAGACCTGCATCTCTGCCAACCCTTCCAGCGTCCCCCGCAAAGCATGGTGGACCAAGGCCCCTCCCAGGGCGGCCAAACCCATCTGGTTTGGAGCCGATATCAGCGGATCTAGAGTAAGTAAACAGCAGTTATTTCTTAGAAGTCTTACGAAGTCTTATGTTTGTTTACACTGTAAAATATTGTGTATTTAAGTCCCTCATCCTCTTAACTCTGTGATCTGTGATCTTCAGCCAAAATAAAATGGCAGTAGTTGTAGGTGCGGATTTAATATTGTAGTTCAATTTGAATTAATTTGAGTTGAGTCGACAAGTTAACTTAGAGAAGTAAGGTGAAATACCACATATTTTTTACAGTGTAGATTATTGATATTTGGTTCTGACCAGCCTCTTCTATTCCTTTATAAAATGCATTTCCTCCAGTTAAATAGCCAGAATCTTTCCGGTGCCATTATAAAGGCCACAATACGCAGGGTTTTCCTGCCGTGGGCGTAACCGCTGTGTCTCCCGTGCCATTTTCAGTTTGCCTACGGGAACAAGGAGGAGCAGCCCAACGTGGTGGCGGTCCAGATGAAGCTGCTGCGTGTCCTGTCCAGGGAGTCGCACCAGAACATCACCTACCACTGCCGCAACAGCGTGGCCCACAAGGACAGCAATGGCCCCAGCACCAAGAGAGCCCTGGTGCTCAAAGGCGCCAACGGCCAGGACCTCCGCGCACAGGGCAACAACCGCCTCCGATACGCCGTCATCGAGGATGGCTGCGCGGTGAGTTGGGACGTGGGCTGACGCCAAAACGGAGATTCTCAGCGTGGGTTTAGGGTTAGGGTGGGTTAGGTTAGGGTGGGTTAGGGTTAGGGTGGGTTAGTGTGGGTTAGGGTTAGGGTGGGTTAGTGTGGGTTAGGGTTAGAGTGGGTTAGTGTGGGTTAGTGTGGGTTAGGGTTAGAGTGGGTTAGTGTGGGTTAGTGTGGGTTAGGGTTAGGGTTAGGGTTAGGGTGGGTTAGTGTGGGTTAGGGTTAGAGTGGGTTAGTGTGGGTTAGTGTGGGTTAGGGTTAGGGTGGGTTATTGTGGGTTA
>JAOEHI010053387.1:0-44696 GCA_025447815.1 Percopsis transmontana | reverse complement strand
TGTCTTATCCTCCGCCGAACCCCTAAGACTGACTCACCGAACCCCTGGGGTTCGATCGAACCCAGGTTAAGAACCACCGGCTTAGACGTATATCAATTTTTTACATACCGCCATCTGGCGGTAGGCTACCGCTACCCAATAACAGTCTGATATTTACAACTACATTTACCATGATGCTTTTCTCCAAGAAGCAAGCAGTCATGCGGATGGAAACAGAAGTGTGCATCCGCTGTAATACAAGAAGAAAGTTCGAGGAAAGATGCATGAAGAGGATGGCAGCGAGGCAATTTCGCCAACAGTTTCGCAGGTGCTGCCCTCCATGTCGCTGGATGTGACCGAAGTTGATACAGCAAAGTGCCAAGTCCAAAAACTATGCGGCTTCTTAAACAAACTAGCTGGCAAGGGGCCTTTGAGGGGATACAAGCCGAGGTGGTTTGTTTACGATCCGAGGAAATGTTATTTGTATTACTTCAAGACCAAACAAGACGCGTTACCCCTTGGGTACATCGAAATTGGTGATGCATCTTTCAGTTATGATGTAGAGGGAGAAGAGGGCCAGTTCGAGATACGCACCGCCGGGAAGGAATTTCTTCTGAAGGTAACGTAACAAATCGTATACATGGGTCACTGGGTGTACTGCTATGTTGGTGTCATTTGTAACTTATTTTCTCAGAGAACGGCAGACACACCCATTCTTACAGGCGTACAGTTGACAGCCATGTGCGACGTTACAAGTAGGACATGTGTATATATATAAACATAGATATTAACCCGTTTTAAATTTTTATCTTAGTACCCTACTTGACAAATGATGTAGGTAAGGTCCACACCTCATGATTCTCACAATCACCTGACTATCATGTGACTGCGGTGATAGGATCATTGTTAAAGGGCTACGACAGAAGTTATCATAAAAAAATAAAACAGTCCCCCATTTTCACCGGTTAATGCCTAACGAGCTTTCATAGCAACAGGCTGGAACTGAGACTGAAACTATCATCTGTGCTCATTCACATGACATTATTATACTATAAATGGTATCCTGTATGTTTTTTTTTCAATCAATATCAACAGCTGGAATGTTTTTGATTTTTTTTTTCTTTCATACATTCCACATCTCTAACTAATAATTTAATTAAAGTATGCTCAATGTTTTTGGAATGTCAATGTTTTGTTTTAAGATTATGTCACCAGTAAGACATTTATTCCAATAGTTCACTATGATTATCCCCTTGGGAAGTAACTATTAGTGCAGCACGAATGCAAATTAGGTCTATTAGGCCATGTTTCATACACTTTATTAGGCCTAGATGTTGCAATACCCTACGTCATCTGGGGAAATAATAATGTGTCTGTGCATTTCCAAGGCCCCAAATAGGAAGGCGATGCTGTTCTGGCTTCAACAGCTACAGCAGAAGCGCTGGGAATACAGCAACACGCGGGGCTCTGGCCAGAGAGACAGCTGGAGCTCTCCTACGCTGCTTTACCCTCACACAGGCCTGGTGGCCAAAGACAGTGGTAGGCAAATGCATCTGCTTGCACACACACGCACACACATTCCCTCTGTATGCACACGTATTCACATGTGTACGCACCCTGTTTCTCCTTTTTATTTGGTCATCACATCTCTAAATGTGGCTGCCCGCGTAGGACTAACTAGATCAATATTTACAGTGTGCCAAATGGGCGCTGTTAGTTTGATGGCAGATTCATGGTTCACAGAGATCTACCAAACGTCTTCCCGGGTTGGGCTGTGCAAAGCAGTTATAATACAAATACATACAAAACGTTCTTTGACAAATGCAAAAAAGAATACATGCTCTATAGTTGTGATATAGTTATGAGTATTTATTGATTATTTTTCCATTCATACTTTTTTAACATCCTTTACCAGTGTGTCTAGGTGTAGGTGCAGATGGGGACTGAGGAGCCAATGTCAGTATGTGTAAGGGTAGCACAGCTACAGTATAAAAACACACTGTACATACAGTAGTATACTATACTGCTGCCTGTTAGAATTTCATGTTCAGCCCGGTAAACGCATTACTTAACATATGTAAACCGTAAGTCTCAGTGGCCAAGGAATCAGAATTTGATTATAGGCCAGTATGGTCTAAATTCCTTTTAGAGAACGAATAGGCTTTGTCTTTCTTTGTTATAGTGGTCTCATTGGTCTAAATATTCCAGTGCATAGAGTTATAACCTCCTTCTGAATGGTTCTCCTCTCCTATCAGTTAGGACCACATTTGTTTTCAATTTAAAGCGCTGCCCGAGTTAACAGGGCTTGCAGTGTCTGCTTCGTTCTTCATTGTGAGAAACAGAAACAGTCGGAGGTTTTATGAGACACTTTTGGACCTGTCAAAATATTCAGCATAGCAGATTGCAAATATGCTAAAGGTTTTAAGAGTGTACTAACGTGTGTTTGCTTCATGCTGTATGCCACTGTGCTTGCATCACAGTGGAAGGGAGCCCAGCCATCAATTGCAAAATCTCTCCAGATACTTTAAATATAAAAAAATATATATAATAATAATCTTTAATGACTGCAGTCATTAAAGATTATATGATAGTATATATTTTTATTATTTCAGTTTTATTTTATTTTTATTTTTTATTGTTTGTAATCAAACAATAATTAAAATTATTATTTAGTATGCTATTGAAAGAAGTTGTTTGTGGTTGAAGTGGTCCAAAAGGACTGAGAACCACAAATATATTTTTATATGGCTTCACCGTGAGTGGAGCTAATATTCATTGCACATTCAGAGCACTGCAACTCCAGTTCCTTCGTCATGATGTCCTTCATTAAAGCAACATGGTTAGTTTCTATTTCGTCATCCTGTGTCCCTTCGATAGTGATTGCCTTTTTTGTAATCTTTTAACTGCAGCTCTCCATATTAAATGCCAATTTCAGATGCCTTCACATTTGAAAAGACATGCGAGAGCATGGAGAAAGTCCGCAGTGACTTTGCAATGGAGACGGAAGGAAATGCGGGTGGAATGATAGGGACGCAGTCTGCAAAAGTACACACCGGGATGTCTACCAACTTCTCCCTCAAAAACCTAGGGACCGAATTCAGGTAAGGCCAAGCTTTAGCCTGAAAACAGAATGGTGTTAATACTGTATAGGAACCTATCTTAAAACCGCTTCCTGAGAATGCGCTGTGCCCTGCACCTGTTAAACTTGCTTAACTAGTGTCTGAAACATATACCTAGATGCAGCTGTATTAGGAAGGGAAACAGTAAACACCTGTTTAACTGTGCTTAACATCCTCAATGATTTTATTTTTTTTGTAAAAACTATTTAAGGAAATAAGAAATTATTTTTAACATAAAACCATGTTTTAACCTTTATTTTGAGAAAATAAAGGTTTATTTTCTTACAAGAAAAACAAAACAGTAACATTATCTCAATGGTGCATTGTCAAGTCCATAGAATTGTATCTTTCAAGAGTCATCTTTTTGCATTACCATCACGTGTATTAGGAAGTGGTAGCGAGTGCAGTACCTTTTCTAAAAACAGCAACACAACACATACTGTAGTGAAGATAATGGATCGACGCTCAGTCTAGGTGCTAGTTCTGGATTTATCACCAGGGTCACTTAGGTGTGTCGGCCAGAACACCACTTAAGCCCGAATGTTCCAGAATATAAAATGAAGAGCTGAGAGCTGGGACTTATTCTATTTATTTCTTTCTTCTGTGAGTTTGAGTTTGAATGTGAATGTGAGTGTGGTTTCTATCAAGAGAGAAACAAATACAAATTAATAAAGGAAACACATGTATACACTCATTCCTCCTTAAGCACTAATATACATTACCAAACATAAAATAAACAATAGTCAGAATATTGCTATATATATCTTAAACTCCAATAATGTAAGCAGAGAAAAAGGGTTCAAACACTTATTATATGGGATTCTCAGAGATTTCTTTTACCATTTGTTAAGTTACCGCTAACGTAGACAGCACTTCCTGTTATCTATGATATGCTTTAAAGCCTCCAAATAACTAAACGACTAGATACTTTTATTGTGAAAACCCCGTGAACGGATGCTATGTTCCGCTCGAGCTCGCAAAGCCTCGATAGCGGTACAGATAACTCTCATCCACGTCAAATAGCAGAAATAACAGCTGGTTTAACAAAGAAATACAATATCAGGAGTGATGCAGCAGATATACTTACTCTTCTCATTTACGCACACTCTGAAGAAAGGTGCCGCTCACATCTACAATCCAACTGACCGACTAAGTCTATCATACTGCTTATTAACTGTGTGACGTCAGTTATAATATACAAACCTGCACGCTCTCTGGCTACCCTGATACCAGCACTGAATAAACGGGAGTAAACGTGAAACATAAAAACACAATATGGTCAAGTGTACTAAATAATAGCAACACTAACATAACTTTGGGGGCCTTTTCTACACATACAAAAGTATTTATATTGTAGGTTCTGGCTACAGTGTATACAGTGTATAGAAGGAATGAGGGCGGCCCACCTACAAACAACTAACTCTTGGTTTATTGAACATACATAATGTGATATTATTTTGTTTGTACAAACTTGCCACTTCTGTGGAAGCAGAACTTTTGCTGTCAAACACAAAACAGGGAAAATGTGGTTAGACATTCAAGGTTACTGCAGTCATAGTACAGTACAAAGGCTGTTACAAAGTTACCAAGTAATAGGTTATCAGACTTTTGCATAGATTTGAACTAACTCTAAAGCAGGGGTTGTCAAGTAAGTTGGTCCTTTAACATAATCTAAAAAATTCAACTGGAATTTGCAACAAACTGTTACATTGTGTCTTGTTTTAACTGCTTAGTCAACTGCTTCACCCTGTGGTTAAATTGTGTAGGACAGTCAGAAACAAAAAGAGCCACAGTTGTGTGCTGGTGTCTGGGTAAAGAAGTATAGTAATAAGGAAATAGTAAAAAAGAAAGACAACTATGCGTTCATCCTACCTGGTTTCATGAATGCAAAGCCGGTGTGTAGTTGCGTGCCATCAGGGTAGGCATACTAGGCAAGGGCAGACGAATACGAGGACTTTTCAGATCAGTGTGCTGGTACGTATTCAAGAAAGGATTTGATATATGGCTGCGCTGAAAGCAGCAGGCTATTCTGCTTTCCCTTTCTGCTATTTGCAAATTCTCGACCGCACCAGCACCCGTAAATGACAATGTTTATATTTTTCCACCCGTAACATCAATCAAGTCTGATTAACGAATGTTTGTGTCCGTCATTCACTCTCAACATGGTTAAAAATATAATAAGCATTCTTCAGGTGGGAGTAGATTCTCTATTTGGACATTATAGCTATATGTGGGACAGTCAGTCCAATATTGTAAAATAATCAAATAAATAAATCTAAATAATCTGGTGGGCCAGATATTATTGCTGTTACCAACCACTGCTATAAAGTGATAGGCTGCCAACTGTAAAATGTGGAAAGCTTCTGTATTAGCGCCCCGGGCCCTTCATCTTTGTATGGGGATAACTGGACTAGCTGGATTTCTGTTTGTGATTTGACAAGAGTGTGGATTTGTTCACTGAAGATATTAATGTCAGAGTTGTTAAAACCGGCAAAATTCTACATTAGCGTAATGAAACCATGCCTTTTTATAAGCCTTTATTTTTCTATTCTTCTGTAAACAAGACGGCAGCAGAAGACTGTGCTCCCTTGCTAATTTCCAGGGTTGTCATTTGATCGTTAATCATTGTTTTAACTCTCAACTTCCAGTCAACACTAGAGCACACACCAATCAGACTTTCGTTTGTAGGACTGAATTATTAGGATGCCAATTTGGACATCTTACTTTGCATTATTTAAGCTATATATGAACAGGCCCTGATCCCATCTCTGTTGTCTTGTTGTTGTTTAGGAACTCTATGTCTCAGCTGCGGCATATGCGAGGTGGTGACAGACGCAGTGTGTTTTACACCAACAGCAGCTCAGAGGATTGGGAGCTGGTGGAATCGCCTAAGGACATCCCCGAACAGAAACCTAACCTAGAGACACACAGACGTATGTTCACCAGCACTGGCTAGGGTTCAACATATGAACTTTCAGTACATGCTGGGGTCCTGTAATTATAGTTAATGTATTATTATTATAGCTATTCGTTCTAATAGCACATTTAAAACACTATTTTTTTCACATTGGAGCAAGGATTTTTTTTAGGAGCTTGTTTCAGCTAATCATTACATATTTTCAATGAAGGTCAAAAGCCAAAAAAAAGGACAGAAAGTGGCTTAAGTCCGAGGCCGGTAGGGTTTGACATTCTTTATGCTATTTTCTCTCAGATTCCCTTGGGTCAGCATTCACCTTTGACATCGTACGCAGTTCGTCACGGCCAAAGAAGCCCTCCCTTCGGGATATGATGTCCTCCGGGAAGCTTGGCCGCAGCGGTGAGCACCGCAGCACAGAGAACCCACCCGTGGAGTGTAATGGCAGCAAGCCCATGGTGACGCAGGAGGAGCTGAGCCAGTTGCATCAGGAACAGGACCAGCTCAGGGGGGAGCTGGCTAGTCAAAAGGTACTACCGTTAGGAGGTACACAGCTTTTACCCTCGCCAATGGCATCAATAAAGGAATTCTCATAGTTAAACCAACAGCATGATGCTAGACTGTCCACAGTAATTTGATCAAGACATTTTATAATTTCCTACATATTTATATACTGTAATAATTGGAAAAGATTGGAAACTATTTTTTTGTGTTTATTAAAGAAGGTTTAGTTAGGTTACATTGCCTGCTGTGGTTACAGTTTTAGTGGTTACATGCTGAAGACTGAGAAATAGAAACAGCAGCACTCAGTTTGGCTATAAAGGATGTGTGCTGTTCTTCATCATCATCTTATTTATATCAATAAATAGACTGAACTCTGAAGGATTGCATGCTAGTGAATAGATCTATGTAGTGTTCAAAGGTCAGTGGCCGGCCGCTTGTTAACTGTTGGGTGGTGCACATGCACGCACATTCATAGAAATGTACGTTAATACATTTATATTAATTCATTCATTCATGGTCACATTTGCAAAAATTTCTGTGAGCACCAATCTCACTTATACTGCATTTACTTTTAATGCTCACAAATCAAATATCAATCAAGCTTGGATAATGTTATCTGAGACAATGCTAGCTAGTTCGTTTGCCTTCTTTCCAGCAAGCACAGTACCCATTGTTTCCAGTTATACGTTGATCCTCCCCATTCCCCATACTGTATACAAGTTTGTTTAATCAGCAGACAGGCATCTTGTGGCAGCTAGTGATTTCACCCCAACAGAAACCACAAGCTAAACTTGTTTACAGTATGTCCAATCAGTGAGAGGGTGGTCCATGCCAGATAATGCCTGACAAAGCAGCGTGCTCTCCACTGTACCAGGAGCTGGTGAGGCTACTGCAGCAGACCCTGAGGACCTCCCAGTGTTACGGACAGATGGCGAGTCGCCCGGGCGCACCTCCGCATTCCTCCCCAGACGCAGGCCAGAGCCCGGTCCCACCCGTGCCCCAGCTGGACACGCTGCTTCGGGAACGGGATGGACAGATCCAGGCCTTATGTGGTCACATGGAGCGCCTTGCCTTGGAGAAGGAGAGCCTGCAGCAGGAGCTGAAGGGCCTAAAGAACAAGGTGGGAGATATCAACGACCAGTTGTGTATGCTGATGGAAACCATCCAAGCCAAGGACGAGGTCATTATTAAGCTCTCCCGGGAGAGCTCGGACAAAGGTGGGCATCCCAACGATGCCAGCTCACCCCCCCACGGCAGAGAGCAACAGGAGCTGGACAACCTGAAGGTACTACTGAATATATTTGTTTGGGTTTTACTGTTATCGCCTCGTATGACGTTTCATAGTGTGGAAGTGCAAGGAGGCTCAGAGACAGAGATGCAGGTATTTAAGAGTTTTAGAATCGTGGTCGAGGTACACAGGCTGGGTTCGGTACACTAAGTATTTACAAAGGTAGAAGTACAAGAGGGTTTGGCGGGAATCCGAGTCAAGACGGGAAACACGGAGATAACTATATGAGGGACTAGCGACATGAAACACCAACTAGCAACAAACAGACAGAAACACAGGGTTTAAAAACAAGGGGAAACAGGTGAAAACAATCAAATGACACAAAGCAATGAGGGAGACAGAAAACCAGGACTGGAACAACAGCAACATGGAACACTAAGAAAACACAAACTGGAAGACACGACTAACTGGAAGGGGAACTACATGGAGCAGTTACCGAGATGTTACAGATGTGGTATAATAAGTCACTTAGGCGATGCTTTTTATCCCAAGCGACTTACATTTGTCATTGGTAGTAACTCAAACGGCCATACATCTTTACATCCACTAGAACTAGAGCTAGATAATTATAGCTAGATATGTTAGAACCTCAAGTTACATTGCAAGATCCCATCCTAACTACTAACTACTTCAAGTTCTCTTGAAAAGATCAGACCATTACATCATACAGGAAAAGAGCCAGTGTCAGTATCCTTTTCTGTGATTCTAAATTGTTATGAGGGAGCAATAGCAACATATTATAGACTTAAATGACAAAACAGTTGAATGTCAAAGCATTAAATGTTTGACTATTTGTTCACATGGTATTAAACAGCGGTTAAATATATGCTTGGTTTACAGTAATAGAGTTTCTGTCCCTGGCTACTGATTTAAAACTTAATGTTGTGCTACAATCTAACTTTTGGTGGCTTTTGCATGGTTTATGAATATTTACAAGGAAGTGAAGATAAATATAAGACCAATTCTCCATAGTAGTTTACAAAAATTGATTTTGTGTTGTCCTTTCAATCTTTCACTGTTTTCTGCATGTATCTCTTGTGTTTTAGGATAGCCTTCAAGGTTACAAATCTCAAAACAAGTTCTTGAACAAAGAAATACTGGAACTGACAGAGTTACGCAGAAATGCGGAGAACAGAGAAAAAGCTCTCGAGGCCAAGGTACCACATACTGTATATGTTTTTAGCAGTACAATGCTAACTGTTACACTAGTACACTAGCAGTACACTGCTAATGGAAACAGGAAGTTGACACCTTACTGTGTGCTAATGCACTCTGTAAAGCAAATGGCAAACCAGCTACAGTATATCTTCACGAGTGATGATATGTTTCACTGATTTCTTTGTTCCAGTATACAGCTATAGAAGCCAAGCTTTGTCAGGTGGAAAGTAAATATCTGGTACTGCTTCAAGAGGTGAGGAATCCAGTGTGTTCCTCTGACCAGAGCCCAGCACGTGAGGTCATTTCCAGATTACTGGAGGATGCAATGCAAGTTGAGAGTACAGACCATCAAGAACACCAAATCTTTAAGCCTCATATTGTCAGGTATTGGTAGCAGCTAATTTAGTGAAGTCTGGTAATTAATCCTCTAAATATATCCATAGTATATTTCAACCAATCTACCATACATAACATTCAGTTGTGGAAGGAAATAGAAGCTTCTATTTAGACTGTTGGCAATTATCTTTTTTTTATTATTATATGTTAATAGGTAATATATGTTGGGAAATGTATAACTAAGTTAACCCTGATGATATGCTGATGTCATTATTATAACAAAATGTTGTTTGCTTACGATGGTGTATGACCTATTCAGCAGTAAATGTAATTGTAAATATATAATACATATATAATAATCACTAATCAATCACTGCACTTTTGTTGGTAAAACACACTATGATTATTATTGTCCGTTTAAAAATCAGCTAGTTCACACTGTTGCAGTACTGACATTGGCGACTTCGCCCTCATTTCAGTGAGTACGACGTCTACGGCTTCAAGACGGTTCCTGAGGAAGAGGAAGAGGAGGAGAAGCTGGTTGCTAAGGTGAGGGCCTTGGACCTGAAGTCCCTGTCCATGACCGACCAGGAGGTGTCCGTCGGGGTCAAGTGGGAGAACTACATGGCCAGCACCATGAACAGGGACCTGCTGCGCTCACCAGAGCTCAAGGTGCTCATGCGGAGCGGCGTGCCTCACGTGCACCGCTCCAAGGTGTGGCGGTGGTGCGTCAACTTCCACGTCAAGAAGTTCCGGGAGCACCTGGCCCCCGACTATTATGAGACCCTGCTCACTGTGGCCCGGGACAAACCCAACCCGGCCTCCAAGCAGATTGAGCTGGACTTGCTGCGCACACTGCCCAACAACAAGCACTACTCCTCGCCCAGCGCGGACGGCATCCAGAAACTCAGGAACGTTTTGATGGCTTTCTCCTGGAGGAACCCGGATATTGGCTACTGCCAGGGGTTAAACAGGTACTGGAGGAGAGGGGAGTTCAGGCCTTGTTGCATCGCCACTGTTTTATGCCTTTCCCTCTTGCTATATATCAATTCCAGTTTTACCACAAGCTGTATTTCCTCTGGTTCTTTCAGGCTGGCAGCCATTGCCTTGCTTTATCTTGACCAGGTGGATGCCTTCTGGTGCCTCATAGCCATCGTGGAGGTGTTCATGCCAAGAGATTATTACACCAAGACTCTGCTCGGATCCCAGGTAAACAGGCTGGCTGAGGTCAGGGACGGTTAGTGTGTCACACTGCTGAGTGTCCCTGACGGTTGATGAGTTTCTCTCTATTTCTTGGTGTGAATGACCACTTGTCCATGTGACGGCCTACTGCTCAGTGCCCATGACTCACCACAACAACATGGTGCTGCAGCATTCAGCACTGCTTGCTGAGGATTTTCTCTGCCAAATTTGACGCTGTGGTTTTCTCCTGCTCTAAAGGGACACTCTTCGATTGTGTTACAGTGCCCCTACATCCCCAAACTTCTGCCCCTGCTAAGATTTTGATGTTTAAAAAGCAACTTTCCACAAAAGTATGGGTCACTAGAGAGGAATCTGAGCCACTCAGCATGCGCTCTCTGAGTTTCAACCCAAAACAAATGACAACAACAACAAAAAAGTGTCCCTCAACAATGAAGTTCTCCAAAAGATGTAAAGTAATGGCTGGCATCTAAACTAGCCAACAAGTGGCAGAAAGTGACTATTTTACAACACACTTTGATCCTGCAGGTGGACCAGCGCGTGTTCAAAGACCTGATGAGTGAGAAACTGCCTCGGCTCCATGCCCACTTTGAGCATCACAAGGTGGACTTCTCCCTCATCACCTTCAACTGGTTCCTGGTGGCGTTTGTGGACAGCGTGGTCAGCGACATCCTCTTCAAGATCTGGGATGCCTTCTTGTACGAGGGCCCCAAGGTAACAGGGGAAGAAGAGTAGTGGCGGTCAGAATTAATATCTTCATATTTACTCATGATTTTTCTAGTACGGATCTTTCTAGTACAATTCCAGTTTGATCTAAGTCTTTTCTGCCGTCAATTCTGCCGTTTTGAAAGACTTAGTACTCAAGACACACTCTTGTAACATAACATTAAGCAATCATGTCTTTCATCATGTCTTTTTCCCGCAGATCATATTTCGCTTTGCTCTTGCACTCTTCAAGTACAAAGAGGAAGAGTTTTTGAAGTTACAGGATTCCACAGCCATATTCAAGTATCTGCGATACTTCACACACACAATCCTGAATGCAAGGTAAAGCACTGCAATTAAGGCCTTTTTATCTGTATTTTCACGCTAGGTTTTTATACTCTTGTATTAATAGGCTTACATTTACATGAATTTGGACACTATTCACCCTATTTCTAACACAACAGCAGCCGTTTGTGTGGGAATTTCCAGTCGTAATGTGGGACATTTAATGATTAACATTATGGATTAACTATTAAAACAAGTTCCAAAGCAATAATGTTGCATTGGTCGACACAATTAATCATAACCAATAACAGTGACGTTGTACATTTTCCCAGGGTAATTTGATGATGACAGAGCAGAAGGAAAAACGACAACACTGTTATGTTCACACTGTTCATTGTAATGATGAATCATGCTGACCAAAGCAACAACGGAGCTATGAGCTACATCTGATGTTGCCTACATAGACAATACTCGAGTCGGTTGAAAAAAATTATTGTAGGTTTTCATTGATTTGTAGGAAAGCATTAAAAGAAAAATATAAAATGCCTTGGCTTATTGATAAGATTTAGAATCACTTTATCAACCAAATGCAAGAATAACACTTTCAGTAGCGGTATGTGTGCAACAATGTGTGTCAACACAGCTAGAGGGCACTGCAGTGAGTATAAAAGGCCTTCCTCACATTTCCAGTATGTGACCTCCTTTGCAGGAACCTGATGAACATTGCCTTCGTGGACATGAATCCCTTTCCCCTGAGGCAAATCCAGAGCCGCCGCGCATTTCACCTGGAGAAGGTCCGCCTGGAGCTGACAGAGCTGGAGGCCATACGACAGGACTTCCTCAGGGACAGGGAGACGAGTCAGCAGGGGCGCAGTTTCGGCAGCGACGATGAGGAAGACAACTAGCGTGTCGGCTTCCCGTTTGTGTGTGTGTGGGGGAGGGGGGGACTTCTAAATGGTGGCATTCAGAAGTTCCCATAAGCATTGGGGTGGACACGGTGTCTGAAATAGAGGGAGAACAACAAACTTCTGCTGCCGTGAGCTGTGCCGTTTCCAAGGACTAAAGCAAAACAAGCCAAACAGGCTCTCTGTCAGTATTCCTGCCATCCTGTTTCAATTAGCTGATTTACTGTGTGTGTGTGTGTGTGTGTGTGTGTGTGTGTGTGTGTGTGTGTGTGTGTGTTTGTATGCCTCCCCCCCAAACAACATTTGTATCCCCCCCCCCCACACACACACAAACACATCAAATGCTGTTGTAGCTTCTTGTTGTACCTTTTTATGTCGCAATATGGATGTCATAATTATTTACCTAAACCACTTTGGATGTTCCTTTTCTGTAAAATCTAGTATCATTACGCAATTACAAAATCTTACCTTTTGGGCAGGCTATTTATATGTAATGTATACTGTATATATGTATGCCATATGTAGTGTGCACATGTGTAATACCTGAGCACAATTAGCGTTTTGCCTACAACGAAAGCCTTCAGTTGAGAGGAACTACTTTAAGCAGAAGTCAAACCCGCAACATGCATATGCACACGCCCCCTCTGGGCAATAAATACACACTACCCCTTTAACATCCTATCTTAAGTATTTGATCCCTACATTTTATGCACTTGACTTTTGCTGGTTGAAGTTTGAAGCCATTGATTAAATGGCTTATTAAAAAACAATCGGGGCCCAGGTGTGCTGGTTAAAATTGCAACTGCTTAACTACGCCATGGAGACTATGTTGACAGTCTCTTCATGTTAGGTTTCATGTTGATTGAATTGATTGACAGATCCCAGATTACAGTATGCTTCCATTTGTGGAGACTGTGTCCAGGCTTGACTCGTGTTTTTGCACATTTCTGTGGATACATTTCTTTATCTCAGGATTTGGGTCACTTTATCTGGCTTGTGTACATTGTCCATTGTGACTTTTCAAAGTACTATGACTGATATTTTTTAAAAGCAACAGACAGGAGGGAATGCCTTACCGTAAAATACTATAGTGCGGCTATTTTAGACACATGCTGCTTTGTCAGAATTTAACTATATGTATTCTTACATTTTATCCCTGCCTCAAATTATTAGGAATAATGCTCTGTTTTGATATGGATCTTAAAAAGTAATGTATGGCATTACTTTAGTACAGATTTCATGTTAATTACTGAAAATGTATTTAGACATTTCTTTTTTTTTTTCTTGCTTGCTTCCAACTGAGAAATTATTTTGTTTCTGTTATGCCTGAGCCCTGTTTTAGTTAATCGGATGTAGGTACAGTTGTTATCCTAAGGGGGGCAGTATAACATAAACAAATCATGTTTACACTAGTGCACATAACCCCACGATATTGAGGGAAAATATCTGGAAAAGTGGACTGAACCTAAACAAAGAGATTTAAAATGGAAATGTGATTTCAAATCTTTGAGGGAATTTGGAGGCACGTGTGTAGGCCTATCTGTTCTTTGTCTCTCTTGTCAGTTCTTGTTTATACAGTCAAATGTAAAAATACTATCTTATCCTTGCCAAAATGTTTGATGGTTAATATCTTATTTGCGGAAATAATGCACACCAGAAGGTTTAATAGGCCATTAAACATAATAGTGCGCATGTTTTAATGAGAAACTACGTCTTAAACTTGTATTTTATTTGATTATCACATCACTCTCTGTCCACCTGTATTGTTTACAGCTCATTATAACCTGGCGTTCCTTAAGTGTTTTACCACCACATTTAGCTAATAGATGTAGGTTACAGTATAAACTTTGTAGCACCTTTTTCCTGCGCTGTTACTGGCCACATCTTTCATTTATTATATTGCTGGACTACATGCTCTAGTGGTGTTAGTTTTCTCCTTGCAGATACCGTACGAGGTATTGTCTTAATGACAATCATGTAGAGGTTGATGTAATTTTGTTTTTCCCTTTTTTGAGAGCAGGCCTCTCAAGCTACAACTACATGCTGTAACTCTGTCGCTGTCACCCTAGGAAGGTTATTATATGTGCTAGCTTGTTCTTTTACTTAATTCCTATTGTTTGCTTTCTTTTCACAGTAATCAATCATTTTATTTTTTATAATTCATATGCTCATTTATATAATTTTCTTTGTTTGGCACTTTTTTTCTAAATCGGTTCAATATTTTGTTTGTTTAATTGGTATTATTGATATTTTATAAAAGACAGTATTGAATTCACCATATATATATATATATATATATATATATATATATGGTATATATGTCCATTAAACCATATATATTGATATGGTTTAATGGACTTAATGTGTTTTATGTGCAAAATTGACCAGTTTTTTATGCCAACGCATAGACCTATTGTTACTAAATAAGTATGGCTAAACAGGAAGAGCATTAAACGTTTTTAATAATACTGTATGGCGTGTTTTGTCACAGTGTAGTATTATAATTGAACCATTGGGGGGCGTGTCTTACACCCCTTCAAATGCGTCGTGCTGCCTTGACAGAGTTAGGACTGGCAACAACAGCACGACCACAACAGTTCTTCAACTTAACCGGAGTAGAACGATTTTGCATGTTTCCTGCCAACTCTCGTGGAGAAACGGTAAGACATGGCATTCCACTGATGTTTTGTAGAGCATTTTCTTACCTGTGACATTACATCTGTAAATAAGCTCCCGTGTTATTATAAATGGTCTAGTTCAGTTCTCTAGACATTCTCTCTATTAAGGATGATGTTTTGTGTCATCCGAAAATGTCAGTTCTTAATTAATGATTTAGTATGATTTTTTCCAAAATTTGTCAGATTTTGTCACATCAGAAAGTGACTAATGTAATTCACTTTAATACACAATAGCCTATACTCCTAATTTCGTTTATATTTAGCATTTTTGGTTTTAATCACAACAGGAAATATGAACTGCTAAACTACCCCTTGTTTTGTGAGTTGTAGCCTAGATACTTATTAAATAATTAAAACCAGTGTAATAAGTGTCACTTTGCTTTGGCTTAATGTCACCTCAAGTTTGTTTTTCCTTGTAAAAAAAAACAAAAAAAACATTGGCTCATATTGTTTGTGCATGCAAGATTATAGCCTATAGTCATTGAGGCGGCAGGTACAGTTCTGAAATGGAATGCTTTACAGCAAGCTGAAACATGCATTGAAATTGTTCATTGTGAGAGTTAAAAACTGGAGTATGTCTGTGCTTTCCTCTGGAACAGGGTTGGTCCTCAAGACTAACAGGAGCAAGAAAGAGAGAGTGCAGAGGACAGGCTGAATTTAGCACTACATGTTTTGTAGGTACCTATATCAATGAGGACATCGGGCATGGCGGTATTCAAACAACAGAAAGTGGAGGATTTCTATGAAATCGGAGAAGCCCTGGGAAGGTATCTTTTGTTGTTTGTTTGTTTTGCCATTTACCATCATTTGGTTCTAAAGATCTTTTTCACTTCTTATTTGTCCAGATATGATTATGACTCACAAATAGTACTAAATGTCCAGTTAAAGTTTGAGTTTGGGAGTGTCGCCACCTGAAGTAGGTTGAAGTTTACAGGACGAGATTAAGCTTATATGATAAAGGTACACCACGTAGGATTCTGTTGGCCAAGAATGAAGAAATTATTTATCTGCCTACTGTCTATGCAGGAGTAACCTGCTTCTTTACACCATAACTGATCAATCGGTGTGTTAAAATACAAACCTGAGGATCATAAAATAGCCTCCGGGGGACAGGTTATTTTATGATCTTACGCTGCAGGACAGCAAGGGCATCTAGTTCCGAGGGGAAATAGATAGTAGGAAGTTGACGGCGCAATATGGAATGGGGAAATTACAATATGTAAGGATGGGCAGATCTGGCATGTCGCCACTTGTTGATAGTTGGGTTAGGTTTGAGAGAAAGGTCTACTCTCTTTTCAAAAAAGTGTTGACGACTTGATGTTGGCGTATTTCACACCGTTAGTCGCACAGTTACAAACTGAGGCTGTCCCTGAATAGCCTGCTACTCCAGCAGTGTTTATAGGCATACAGTGTTATTCGTAAAAAGAATTATGTGTCCATGTGTCCATGAATTGATTGATTGGTCCAAATAAATGAACAGATGAATAGACAAATAAAAGCCTGAGAGCTGACCGTATATTGCTAGGGAAGTGGACTTGAGTCTAGCAGGGACTATATAGTGTCATTTGCATTCGTTCAGCCCCACATGTCATGAGTTGGCTAACAGGAAAAGTAATCAAACCAATGTGGTTGAAAGCCACACAGCATCTGAAAAGCAGAAGGACTACGTCTACATCTCAGAAAGGTGTCTGTGAAATTCATCACTTTTTTATCAGCAGCAACACATTTTACAAACAGCAGCTGCTTTGGGCTCAGTGTAGTTTCTCGGTTCTGCTTCTTACTCTTTGTTAGGTTCAAGCTACAGTAGGGGTCAAAAACAGGCCTTTGTAGGACATTTGTGATACACTGTATTCTGTAAAGAGCGGAACTTCTATTCATAGAAGGTGATTTGTCACCTCAACATAACTTTATCCATTATAGCATTGAAACAGTACTCATTATGTTCCACCAATGACACATATCTAGGAAGGCAGAAAGCACTACTGACGAAGATCTCAAGCAGTTCTTGACGCCTGTACCTGTCTTATGGAATTAACCACATCATCAGTATGTCAGGGTTATTACATCTACGTCAGTGTTTATGTTGTTGATGTGCAGTTTCCGATGGCTTTCTCTGGGATAGGTGGGGTCTGTGGTGAGCTGTTAAGCAGACTTTCATCTAAAGAAAGGCTGAGAAAAAGATCTTGTGAAAACATACAGATCTACGTGAACCCTACCTTACAACATATAGACCTATTGTGGCAATAGAAAATGCTCATGTTCTTTGTTCTCATTAGCTGTCACATAAAAATGACTGCTGTTGAGTGCTGCTGATCTTTACAGTAAAGTGCTAGGATTTCTCTCAAGAGCTTTACTGCCTACTGGATTTGTCTACAACACAGACAGTATAGGCACATACTGTGTAAGATATGAACAGGATAATGTGTGTAGTCAACCATGCGAGCTGGGGAGAAATGTGTTTTTTTCAGAGCCGTCTGATAGAAGGAACTCCCTGTTGACCCTGGGGACATTCCTGAAGTTCTCCTCTTTATGGGGGTTAACCTGTTTCTGTTGAGAAGAGCACTTTCAACAAACATACATACCCCTGCCTCTCCACAAATGTGTATTAAAAACCTTTCCTAAACCGAGTGACTTTATCTTTAATCGTTCTGAATAGATCTTAAAGATGTTAAGAGATATTAAGTACTGTACGAGAACAATGCTAGAAAGAAAATAATGTCTTTAAGTTTTGAGGCATTTGCACTTTTTCCTTTGTTATAAGACAATCCAGTTATCCAGTCATGGTAAATGACTAACTTGTGAATGTGAGTAACTTTAATCTTGCAGCACGTGTTTAGCATTTACAGATTTCTATCACAATTTCAGGAGTTGGGAACAGGGTTTGGTCAATTATGGAGCTGGAGTTGTCTCAGCGTCCCACAGGTTGTTCGCTTGAGAAATGTGTTTTAATATTGGGCCGGCGCCACATGTCCGAGCATTCCTACAACCTTGGCTATAGATAATAACCCTCAGCTGTTAGAAGTGGATACTCCACAGAGAGATGGTGCTCTCAGCCCTGCTGGCTGGCTTAGAGCTAAGACAGCCGGAACGCCCGGCCCGCTGTTGAATACCGCTCAGAGCATCACTGGACAGCAGCAAAGTCCTTCACCGACATTTGGGACAACACGTTTAGGCCGCCATTGTCAGCATTGACATAATTCAAATGAAAAGGATTCTTGTATGATTTTATATTGTCGTCAAATTTAATCTATTCATTTTGTTTTATCTGGTTGTAGTTCCCACCATGTCTCTCCCCTAAGGCAATTTGACACCTTTTGAAAATTGGATTCATTCATGGCCTCTCAACCCTCTTCAGTTACAGTACCTTGACACATTAGCAGAATCATTTTGAACAGGATCAGTCTTTCAGAAATGTCTCTAGGGGAGAAATGTTCTATGCATCTGGAAAAACATCATTTGACAGCTCCCTATTTCAAGTCTTGTATGTTTCTTTGTTCTGTGTGTGTGTGTGTGTGTGTGTGTGTGCTCCTCAGCCTTCAGCTCTTTCTGGCATTTGTTCTGTACATAAAGCACCTCCAAAGCAAAGACATGTTTGAATGTAAATACATTCAAACATGGGAGTCCTAATAATATGTAACGTCCCAAATCTCTCCTCTGGAACAGTTCAAGAGTAGAACAACGCAGCCTTCGCAGCAATAGTCGCCCCTGATTGGATAAGACACCCGGACAAACTACATATGATAAGATTGGATTCAACAGCTACAACAGAAACAGAGTATTAATGTGTGACGCTCAAATACTATTTTCAATTTCAAGAGAAACTGAGGGGGAAGCAGGCAGAGAAATTAGCTGGAGGTGGCCTTTGATTATAATTTATATGCACCCTATAGTTTCCATACAGCTTCAGATTGAATCCAGCCAAAAGCTTTCTTGAGCTTTGAATGCCTTTTGTCCCTGGTGTCTGTGTACAGCTCCACAGTATGCAATGAGCCCGGCAGGAGCACAGTGGCGGCCATGTGCCTTTGGTATTTGTCTGTGTAGTGCTACTGTCAGGGGACAGCCTTACTCCTACGCACCCTTCAGAACCTTTCCCTTCCACTCCTCCGGTTCAACAGGCCCATTCCTTCCTCCCACAGTGGAGGGACGGCGGTGGAGGATGAGTCCATAGGCAGCCAGGGCTATTCTTAGCCCAGTAGGCCGTACACAGCCTGGACAGCCTATCGCAGCACGTCCAGGGCAGAGTTTCTCAAACTGTAGGTCGTGATTGCCTTTAACACAATTCATACAAAAATAAAATGCATAAATCTTTCCGGGCCATTTATGGTTGTCCTGTGTCAATTATGGTGTTAGAGGCAGATCAAAAGCAATGAACTACTTCTTTTTGAAGGTAAATAGTCAAAAAGAACCGCTGGATTAGAGTATCTCCACGAAGAATCACGTCAGAAGCAAGACTACTGTGGGCAGGATAGTCTAGTGGTCTAGGTGTTGGACTCCCAACCGGAAAGTCATGGGTTTGAGCCCTAGAGTTGGCCTACCTGTAAGCATCCTTGAGCAAGATGCCTAACCCTTATCTGCTCCATGTAATAGCACCATGTAATTGTAAATCGCTTTGGATTAAAGCGTCTGCTAAATGACCTAATTGTACTGTAGGCAGCCATACTCATCGGTTCCATATAGACCTACTCTTTCAGTGCTTGAAAACAGGAGGTGTGAATAGCACCATGACATCAGAATCATCCCACCTATAGGTTGAACTCTATGTTTCATCTTCTTGCCTGTTGTTCGGAGTGACAGAGTTCCTGTCTCTCATAAAGCCAACATTCATCCACTCACGCAGTCCCTCTCTCTCAATTGTGCCGCCAGCACACCAAGCCTGTTGTTTTCCCGGGCCTGACACTGAATGAGAACCACTGAGAGGCTTGTATTCCCTTGACCCAGTAAGATAAATGCACAAAGCAGGGAGGCAGCCGAGGTTTCTCAAACGGCAGCGGGCATGCTGTCAGCAGCAGGAGTGGCATGCTTAGTCAGCTCTGAGATTACAAGTGTTAGTGTGATAACACCGGTTTCAGCAAGACACACCGCATGCATTTAGCTGGGTGACCATGCACTCAGCTATGTTGCTCATCCATGTCCTTCAGGCACTTTAAATGATAGGTGAATGATAGCTTGTTACAGTATGCTATAGTAGGAGAGAGTGGCAACATTGGTTGTTGGAGTTGAGGCATCCTGTTTACTGTATAGTTTTGTTAAAACAATCTCCATACTGAGTATTACGACAGAAAATGCCGTATCTAAAACTATCAAACAGAACAGTGAATTTAGGCAAAGCAAACAGAAACAATGATCCATGCCACACCTCTTTTAAGAAATGTCTGGCAGTTTTGGGATTGTTCTGTGGAATGAGTGTGGCCCAGAAATTTGAGTGGGAAGATAGAAGTTCTAGTCCACCGTCTGTCTGTGTAATCGTTTTTTGCCTGGGTATAAAACAGAAAGTTATGAATTAGGCAATAAAAGATACAAGATATTTAAAATGAATCATCTGCGTTCATCTGAGGTTCATTGGCATTGTGTCTGCAGTTGTATGTACTGTTTCTGCTTCCCACTCCTGAGCCTAACAGTGGTCTTGACTACTTCCCTTCAGCTCAAAGCATCAGACAACATTTGAGTTAAAACAACTAAATGTGGTTACTAAAGCGAATTAGCATAGCTGATCGATGAAAGCAAGTAAGCTCTTGCTTTGTGTCGCTAATCTCCCTGTGATCCAACACAGATATTGTGTAGTGACCTACTTTATTTTTCCAAACCTCTCTGTGTTGACGACCATGCTGTGAAGGACACAGTCCTGCTAGGTGGTAACCTGTATACTGAAACACCGGGCCATCTCTTCGTATTATAGTGCTGAACACTTGAGAATGTACTGCTTTGTCGCAGGTCCTGGAAGTTATTGAGTTGAGACATATTGATACATTCAGAGGCACTGAATGAAACACAATTATTCAGGCAGCCTGACACTATTACGGACCATCCCACTCAAACATATTTGAATATACTAGTTCCTACAAACATACAGTAGGCTATTTGCTTTGTTTCATGACAAGGTGAAAGCTAATATGAAGCTGCCGTGTGCTCTGATTGCTTGATATCTCACAGGTAACATGATGTATTCAGACTGGTTGACTAACTAATTTTAACCATTTTGAGCCCAATGCTTAATCTAACAGACTCCTCCTGTCTAAAGTGGATATATCCAATGGATAGATCTAGCTATTGAATTTACTGTTACACCACAAGGCCAAGAAAATGTACCAGTTTCTATCCTGATCTCAGGAGCAGTTATCTAAACCCTAAATATGTTGTTCACAAAACAAGCTCTCTCTACATATATATATATATATTTATATTTACTATTTACTGCTATTTACTTATCATTTTGTTTCTTTTTCTGCAGGATTCATTTAAATCGCTGCATTCTGACAAACTTTTAAGTTTGTCCGCTGCCCTTTAGGCCTAACTGTCAAATTGTGTTTTGTGTCTGCAGCGGGCAGTTTGCTATAGTGAAGAGATGCACAGAAAAGAGCACAGGCCTGGAGTTTGCTGCAAAGTTCATAAAGAAGCGCCTGAGTCGAGTGGGCAGACGGGGAGTGAGAAGAGAAGAGATCGAGAGAGAGGTGGAGATCCTGCAGCAGATCCAGCACCCCAACATTGTAATGCTCCATGACGTCTACGAGAACCGCACAGATGTGGTGTTGATCCTGGAGCTGTGAGTCACTGCACAAACATCTCCTTTCACCAATAACAGATAGACAGTACAATACAGTATACCACCTGACTCCATTCATACATTGTGTTTTTACTGATACACCCTATTTTCCATTTGATAAAATGCCCTCGTGTTTATCTACTTACTTAGATGGTAATTTTAAATAAATCCAAACCTCCCTTTGTAAGCAACAACTTTTGGTACTTCAGGAATAGGTTAGTTATCCGTATTAATCTGGTATTTGTAGTTTGGTATAGTATGAAAAAACAAAACATAAAGCCAAGGTTATATTTTAGCCACGCCACTACAATATTTAGAACCACGCAGTCATAGTAGAGCTAGATCAATATGTGTGTTGGTACAAAGGCTCTAGTCTGTGTACATGTTTGCTCGTGTATGTGGGCTGTTTGCTGAAAGCCTCTGCCAGGGTCATGCAGGCAGAACTGAATGTCTTCTACTGAATCAAAACAGCTTGAAAAGAGGCCCCAGGGGCTTATCCCACCCATTCAATCCTTTGGCTTCAATTTAGTGTGTGGGAATGTAAATGGCCTAATTAGAATTAATTGAGAGACAAATCTAACCAAAGCAGAAAACATTAGAAAGCATATGGTAACTACAGAACACACACATTGCTGTTGGCGAAATGAAGCACTTGCAGTTCATTAACGGAAATTGTTAGCCTGGATAAGCACCCATGACTGCATCCACTGACAATATAAATGTACCGCATACATTTCTTACTGAATACTGTAGTATCACTCATTTTTATGGCTGTGTTTGTGTGTGTGTGTTACTGTATAGGGTTTCTGGGGGAGAGCTGTTTGACTTCTTGGCCCAGAAGGAGTCTCTTAGTGAGGAGGAAGCCACCCAGTTCATTAAACAGATCCTAGACGGTGTCCAGTTTCTCCACTCTAAGAGGATTGTACACTTTGATCTGAAGGTTCGATGCAGCCTCACCCTGTTTAGCAGTCGATTGGAAGAAATGTTTGTGCAAAATGTTTTGACCCGTCTTGCTACAGTTTCTTATTGTTAATGTATTTATCAAAGTTACCGAAAAACAATGTAAAATACAAGAAATAGGAATAATGACTAATAACAATACTATTATTATTGGTGATAACATGAATAATAATATGAATAATAATAACAAGTATTATCTTATTATTATATATTTGTTATTATTAACATTGTTATTCATATTATTATACTAAATACACCAACATAATTTATTATTAATAATTAAGACAATAAACGCGTAATATTAATGCGCAGGATGAAAGAGGTACCGTTAAGAGGATGTCTTCGTATTCTGATTACCACATCCTTCCTGTTTTTTGGCTTGGATGCAGATGTGCACAGCACAGACACACATCGGTCTCCCGATCAGTGGGCGGATGTCAGCGACCTGATAATGACCATCCTGTTTTTCTAGTGCTGCGTGTCCTACACTCACTTAGAATACCTTAGTCTTGGCAAGGATTGCTGTAGGCCCCTCTAAGAAGGTATCAGATGCAGACCTTCCAGAAGCCTTGGCCTACAGTTAAGAACATGTTGTACATACAGTATGTGGTACAATGCTTCCCATTTAGCATTCATTATTACAACAGGAATAGAAGTGTGCAAAACAACCAGTGGTGAGCAGTCCTATACACTGAAGATATATAATTATACCTAGTCAAAACATATAATGATATGTACTTACCTATTATTATTATTATACCTCTACTGTACATGTGCTCTTGTAGTGGGAAGCTAAATAATAATGATTTATAACCACAATGTAATGTTTTGTTTTTTGTTTTCTTTATTGCCTACGCTAAAAGATGATTTCAAACAGGTAACTTATTCTGTGTCAGTGTTATTTAGTTGGTTAGTTAGTTATGTTCTAGGGGGTAAAGTTTCTCCTCTCTGTGGCTCTTTTGGCAGCCTGAAAATATAATGCTGTTGGATAAGAATGAAGCCCTGCCACGCATCAAGATTATAGACTTTGGCCTGGCGCACAAAATCGAGGCTGGGGTCGACTTTAAAAACATTTTTGGAACACCTGAATTTGTTGGTATGTATTTTCAATTCAGTATACTATAATAGAGACATCTCAGTGTCAATAGCCGTTTTAAGGGGAGGGTTCGTGCTGGTGCTGGGTGTTGTTTGTGATGTTTGTGGTTGCTATTTTCAGCTCCGGAGATAGTCAACTATGAGCCACTGGGATTGGAGGCTGACATGTGGTAGGAGGCTTTAATTACCTCACGCTGTACTGCTTTCCATACAACTGACCTCTCTGCCTTTCTTTGGATTAACCTTGTGTTAACTTTCACAGGAGCATCGGAGTCATCACGTATATTCTGTAAGTAGGCACTAGTCATAATCATGAGTCAGAAAATGAAGCAATTATCACGGGAGATCTCATACATACCACCTCCATCTCTGTGTATCTATGTGTGTGTTCAGTTTGAGCGGTGCGTCACCTTTCCTCGGTGACACAAAGCAGGAGACCCTGGGAAACATCTCAGCTGTGAGCTACGACTTTGACGAGGAGTTATTCAGCAGCACAAGCGAGTTGGCCAAGAACTTCATCAGGCAGCTCCTCGAGAAAGACACAAGGTACCACATCCAGCTTCCCGTGGCCCATAGAGCGGCTGGAGGCTGAAGGTCAAGCCTGACAAACATTCCCAGCATTAGTGGTATTGCTGCAATAAATCCTAAGAGCTTAATGGGGATTTAAAGGGCCATTTCTTAGCCAAATGTGAACAAAAAGGGCGGCCAACTTACACAAATTCAGAACATTGGCTTCTCTCAGTTGGGTTACGTAACAAAGCAAAACATGAGCAAAACATGAGATCCTACGGCCACATTTATATTCCTATCTATCTTTATGCATTATATCTATTATTTGTTGTTTATGCTTTGCAGAAAGCGGATGACTATACATGATGCACTTAACCATCCTTGGATAAAGGTATGCACAGTAATCCTTTTCATTGTGTTTGTATTGTTCGCCAATACTGTACATGTTCCCCATTCGCTTGTGCTAACATCAAGTATTGAATAGTATGTTTTTGCTAGGTGAGGTTTAACAAGAAGCCTTACAGGAGTTCTTAACCTCTACTGCACGTTACATTGTTTCACCATTAGTATTTTAACCATTTAAAATGAAATAACCCTAATAAACCTAAACCTACTGATATTTTGTGGCATGTGATAGAAACATTTATTAATTTTCCCGCCTTGTTGCAAAAAGCGAGTCCGTAGGTAGCCTTTTGTTAATGTTAAAATTACAATAGCTACAGGCTACAGTCACACCCAACTACACACTGGCCACAGTTACACTGCAGCAGCTACACGCCCATCCTACAGGACTATTCTCTCATCATTCACCTATCAAAACACTGAGCGGTCTCGTCTCAGGCTGTTGCCCTTCTGAATTGTCCAGAATTGTCTGTTTGGATTAGGTAAGGCAATGCCCATATCAACTGAACAGGATTCCACTAATGTTCTAAAAAGCACGGCGTTCACATTTAACAACCGGTTGTGTTGGAAAAGCGTGCTCCTCACACGCATGTCAGCGCTGTGTGTGTGTTGTGTCCTCATCCTGTTTGGCTCAAGCATGAAGACAAAAACAGAGAGCCGACGGAGTCGGGAAGGGCGTGGCAGGCTGGCTCATTCACCTCCCGCGGCTGTGGGGCGCTACACACTAATCCCACAGTAACCACGGCAACGAGATGCTCATCACTAAGTGTCTCTCAAAAGATTCAAAGAAAAGGCTCTTACTCAATGTTGCTCCACCCCCTTCTGTCTAAAGTCCTGTGCCCCAGAGGAGGACAGCTTGGCTGGGGAAGCCCCGGGGAGCGAGGCGGAGCAGTGGGCGATGAAAACGAGCCGCCTAAAGGAATATACTATCCAGGCCCACTCCGGCGCCCCCCTTAACGACACCTATGCCAGCTTTGAGCGGTTCGCCCGCGTTGTGCAGGATGTGGGCTTGTTGGATACGGGGCTGTCCGAGGTGGCGGGGGCCCGCCACAGCACACTGGGTCACATCGAGGCTCTGCTCGCCGTCTACAAGGAGAAAGAGGCCCGGTACAAGGAGCAGAGCGAATGCGCCAGGAACCAGATGTCGCAGGTTCGCTACGAGCTCCGTAAGGTGGAGGCCCTGCGGAGGCTGCTGCAGCAGGAAGTGAAGGCCGTGGATGCCGGCATGGAGAGTATCAGCGGGAGGTACCTGCAGAGGCAGAGGCAGCTCAGCGCCCTCAGACAGGAGCTGGACGTGGAGCTCCAGTGGATGCAGGACGCGATGACCTCCCCGCAACTCCACGGAACCACGGGTCACATCCAAAACGGCGCTCTCAATGAGGAAGTGAACCAGGCACTGAAGGAACTGCTCCACAGCCGCTGTGCAGGGGAACTGTGTCCTGAGGTCAAACAGCCAGTCACGGAATCTGGTTGACAAACCCATAGGGCAGTAAAATAACCTCAAGTTTTACTAAGTTGGATTTAAACTACAGCTAGCCTATATTTGACCCTGTGGGTATAAAGACATCATTGTGGAGCAGTTCAGTCGCAACTTCTTTTTTTGTTTTACTTTGGCCAGAGCTCTCTGGTTTGAGTGTTGGACCATACAATTGGATGAGTAGTGACATGCTCCTACATTAGTGTCAATCCTACTAGTATACACATTTATCGTAAAATATGTGTTCTTTTGGCTTTTTCTTTATAAGTTATTTTAGTTTGATTTCCTCCACTAAACAGTTCTGGGATTAACTGCAGATAGATTAATGCTGATCAGTGTTCTCTTTCATTTCTTATTGTGTGAGTCAAGTAAGAATTCCTTTGATTGGAGTTGAACAGAAGTCTTCTTTACTTTGATGAACATATTTTTTCATTCCGTCCTTTTTGTGTACTGAATGCGTTCCTGTGGTTTATATTGGTCATTAGTTTATGAAGTTTCAATCTTTTATTGATTGAGATTTTCTTCACATTGGTTTGTCTTTTTTGTAGATAAACTGAATGCTAAATGTGCACTTTAACTTTAGTTAGTTTTTATTTTCCTTAATTTGGATACCATGTATTTATTTATTTATTAGCGATGGTAAATGCACTTAGAGGCAAACATTTAACAAACTGTTACATACATTATATATAATATACATTGTATTATAATACAATGAATTTTGTATTTATTTACTAAAAGGCCTCATGCATTTTTGCCCAATTAACCTTATATTCCAGATATGTACTTATATAATACATTTTACTTTTTGAAATATGGCTCTTTAAAGCAGTTCACTGCACACACACACATTGCATACAGTATTTTGTGTTTTAAAATGCACACTGACAGTTGTGATTGTTCTGTTTTTCATTCAACCAATAAAATAAATAACACAATAATTGATTGGTTATCGATCCTGGTCCCAAATCATTGTCAGTTAGATCCTTGAATAGCTTTCAGGAATCTAATGATTAATTTATCCTTAATGTGGACTGTTGCCTTGATGCCAGTTGTTTCATTCTTCATTCTGTGTCTTCAGCCATTGAATCCCAGACAAGCTATGGTGAAGAGGTTGTCGGTGGTAAACCTGGAGAACTTCAGAAGACATTACGCAAGGCGCAGGTGGAAGGTATGCCAAGTCAGAGCCATAGTGTTTTACAATCTCCGGCATTGTTTCTTATGCATTTATTTTACTTATTTATTTAACAGTTGTCATTCAGAATCGTGTCCCTCTGTAACCACCTCACACGTATGATGAAGAAGGGGAACCCGAAATTGTCTGACCAGGATGAGGTAGGAACAGCTATGCTCATGTCAGTCTGTACTACACTCAGTGGCACATTACAGTAGGTACACCTTTCATCTAAGCCGGTGTGGTCTGCTGCTGTAGCCCATTCGCTTCAAGGTTCGGCGTGTTGTGCGTTTAGAGATGCTCTTCTGCATACCATTGTTGTAACGCGTGGTTATTTGAGTCACTGTCGCCTTCCTGTCAGCTTGAACCACTCTGGACATTCTCCTCTTGATCTCTCTCATTAGTTAAACACCTCTCGCTAGATGTTTCTTAGTTTTTTCACACCATTCTCTGTAAACTCAATGGAGTGTTGTGTTGTGTTGCATGCTGCCAAATGAATGGCTGATTCAATATTTAAATGAATGAGCAGGTATACAGGTGTACATAATGAAGTGTCTTAGAATATACACTGAGTTTATATTCTAAGCCATGTGTTGTGTCATGTCAAGAGACCACTGGTGTAAACGGTCAGTCAGAACCTGCAATATATATGCTTTATATTTATATGGATCACCTTTAGCTTTTACTGAGATAACCACTTGTGTTTTGCATGAAGAAAATTATGAACATTTTGTTGAGCATGTCCATACGACCATAGTGTGACAGTAGTGGAGTAATGTACTTAACCAAATGATTTCAGAAGGAGTTTGAGAGTGACCAGGAAGAAGAAATCTTGAAGAAAAGGCCCAGGGGTAGAAAGCGAAGCAGCACTTCCTGAGAGATTTCCGTACTAGTGGCAGCACTATGTACATCAATGTTAAAGTTACGTCCCTATTTATTTATGAGTGTACGAGGTCCATGCAATGTCTATCTCGTCCATGACCTAGGACAGCGATGAGAGTTTTAGCTCTAAGCTGCATAACATTCTGGTACAGACTTTTTTAATGCAAAATGTTGTATTACTAAAAGCACAGAATGTATTCTGTATTCTGCATGATTTCTGTTTAGACTGTGAAGTGAATTGAGCACAAGAATTAATGCAGACTGCTTCCTCTTTCAACTGTGGTCTTAAAAGTTCCCTAACCACCACCATGTTACTATTAGTTTGCTATGGTGTGTGTGTGTGTGTGTGTGTGTGTGTGTGTGTGTGTGTTTGCTGGCTATGTTACAGTGTGATACTGTAGGTATCACACTGTAACATAATGGAACATACATACTTGGAACATACTGTAAAGTTTACATCTGTAACGGTGTATTGCCACTACAAGTGAGACAAGTCGATAGCAGAGCTTTACAGTCTGATATTTTCGTGTTCCTGTTTGCTTAACATAGTAATGTCTACATAAACAGATTGTTTACTCTTAACTTCTGCATGTATGATATATAAAAAGATAATATCAAGCCTGCACATTGTACATTATATTGTTTACCTGATGTTTGACTGGTGAATATTCTTGTACGATTGTAATGTCTGTAATGTATTTCGACACTTATGGTGTAAATATAAATGTCAGAGCATGTCTTAATTTTAATTTTACTTGTGTCTTAACTTTTATCAATGGGGTATTCATCATTGTTAATCCGAAATGCTTCTGTGCCGTTGTATGTACTGTAAATTTGCACATTGTTTGATAAATTAATGAATAAACATGAAAAAAATCTCATCCAATCTAGGTGTACCCATTGCTAAAGAAAAATACTTCAAGATATGATTTCATTTGTTACATTTAGCTGATATGAAGAGTGAGATGATTTGAACTAGCATCTTAGAGTTAGTGAAAAGCTATACACTTATAATCGACATTGTCGGGTTAACAACGTGAATTTTTCAACCTTAATGGCGGTATACTGTATACGACAGCTAATTATGAATGTATGTGACCTATTGAACCTCATATTCAGTGATTAGATGCACACTATATTGAGAGGATACCTACTTAGGACAACATGTTTGGTTGACAAATTTAAATGGGACAGGCCTGTAAAGTGAATACATTATTTATGATTTTGGATGCTAAATCAGTTGTTATTGTGATGATGTACTTCATATGAGACGGCTTAATTATGCAGCTTTACAAGGGTAGTGTTGTTTGGGCTCAGTTGGGCTGAAAGAGGTGGATGGAGCAATTAGTCCTGAACTAAATACATCGAGATTGTTGGCATCGAGAAAATATAGGCCAAATCCACAAAGGAGGTGTCACCATATATCAGGACAAGTGAGTAACTTTGGTTTGGCAGTATTTGTTGTCTACCACAAGCACCATTTCATATACAAATATTTAAATTACAAAGGGGGATATAAGACCATTCTGCACACTGCAGTATGTCACTCTGCTTCATTGCATTATAAGGAATGTAGGCTACTAGCATGTAAAGTCTGAAGTGATATGTCTATGCAAGCCCTGTCTTGCTTTCATGACTGACAAGACTACTGTATACGGCAGATTACAGTTTTTCCATAGTACATTGGGCAAGATCTATTTTACTTGCCATGTTACCTTGTCTTTTTATCTGAAAAGGGTGACTGAAACATTCTATGTGCTCAAATGTTGTTATTAGAAAAAGAATATGGTCACATACAAAAACACCTTTTCTTTTAATCTTTAATTAATATCAAATTATTTTCCATAAATTTCATTTTGTGTGATAACAGTGTGTGGTAATAATAATTGTCTAATTATTTTTGATTTCTAATAAGATACGTTCAATAACATACAATATCACGTTTCTACTCAAGTTTAAGAAGCAGTTCCCAATACTATTTGTTACGTTATCCTGTGTTAATTTCCTGGACGATGATGAGATAAAACACTATTCTGTATGCCTCAGCCACCTATTTGTGGTCACCCTGAGTGAGCCTAGACCAAGTCTGGTGGTAGGCTAAATATTTCAGCCATCTATCAGTGAAATATGATCTGAGTAGGTCTTTGTGGTTTTGTTATGGGTGTTCTTAGTGTAAAGTGGCACGCCTTGCGTCCTCCATTAGTGCTGGTTATCCCGATGCCTCTCACGTAACAGATCACAAAAAGCGATGATGCAGAGCTCTGTGTGTTAGCGGTGGGAAGACTGGCCTCATGAGATTCCTCTGGGCTTAACGTGGGACACTCAGACGGTGGAGCTGATGAACAAATATTGGCTTGGCGTGACTGGCCTTTAGACAAATAAGGCACGCCGCCTGAATTGACATGCACGATATGAAACCTAAGACCATGCCCTTCATCTAAAGAGGTGCATCTTTTCTCCTTTAGGCTAGTGACGGCTAAATTGAGTCGTCTCTGATTTGTCACTATGACACAGCGCCTCGGAGGCTGTCACATTATACTGTGGACCTATTAACTCTAATTTACGGTGCACTCTAACTTTTCTGAGAACTGAAATTGATAGTTCAGATGTTCAGTGTGACACATAACGTTAAAAAATTCCAATACTTTGAATTAAAACTGTGTAAACAATGGAAGAGTGGTCTTATGCTGTTTCCAAGCCATTAACGTAAACTTACTTGAACATACTTGGACATATCTGATGTCATGATGGAACTCTGCCGCTTTGAAAAAAAAGTCACGACTGTGCCTTCATTGGCTTATGGCTTGGCTCACAGTGCCATCTAATGGATGGATCAGAGAATACCTTCTGCGTGGAGTAGAAATCAGACATGTTGAAAAATCCCGGTAGGCTACTGTGAGCGCAAAACATTACAGGTTTCAGATTCAGTCAAGAATTATTTTTTTTTGCGATTGGCTCATTACATATTCAAACCAAAGCCTGAGTCATCACGAAAGTGATGGCACTGTGGCACTGTTGGCACTGTCAGTGTCAGCACGTTGCCTAAATAAAGATTATGGAACATATAGTTTAGCGTAATGATGATTCTATCTGCTTCCACTGCATGCTAAAGCTCTGTCCTTATTGAGCAGTCCAATGAGAAGACAATGTTGTATAGCTCCGGAGACAGACCTGAGGGCCATTAATCACTCACGTCAACCTCCCGCTTTATCTGTGTGATCATTAGCGCATAATTATGATCACTCTCTGGAAATGGGTTCCTTGAGGCTGCTTCTATTATTCATACCTGCAGGGTAGGCGGCGGTCTGCCCCTATTCTTAGAAAAGTGACTTAATGAAGGGTGGCTGTATTTAGGCCGCCGTGTTCTTAATACAGTGTGTCACCGAGTGGCAGTGGCCCTGCTATTGCGTTGGCTCTGTCTGCTCTCCATGCCTGAGCCTAATCTCCCAGCGCCGCTAGGTGCTGATGCGATTAGGCTCAGTAGAAGCGCCACATGGTGTCAGCTCTGCGCTGTCGTGAGCCACCAGTGGTCTGTCATAGCATGTACTGTATTTGTGCCTTTTAACTGACCATAAGTTGGTCAGTTTTGCCAGGATTCCCAATAGTAGTATTTATCACGAGTCATTTGAGGCCTTTGATCACTTTTAGTTTGTATTAGCATGATTGTAATATGTATTATTATTTGTATTAACAATATGCTTTTGTAAATCTACTACTTACCACTAAAGGTCCTTTTAATAGCTGCATATAGTGCTTATATACCATAAACGTTATATAGTATATACTGTACAGTAGTATATAAATGTGTATATTGATTTGATTTGTCTCTCCATTAGTCTGTTCATCTATACTGCTACTTAAAATACCTTGCAACTGCAAATTTACTTGAGGAAATACATCTGATTTTGATTTAGTATATGATATGTGTAAAGTCAACTTTAACAACTTTAACATTACAGAAACAAATATTTTGTTTCTGTAATAACAGGGAAAAGTGTTGCTGACAAAACACCTATTGTGTTCCCATGAATGTACAATGGTGTTTGCATGTTTTCTTCACTGCAAGTTAAGGATGTTTGAAGGTTTTGGAACACATTAAGTCGCATACACAATATGGGTGCATACAAATGATTTGTATTTTTTTTAAACTCCCAAAAGCTGTAGAGTTGCTGCTTGTTTGTCCTTTTCAGCCCTGGTGTGCGTGTTGCAGGGAGATCTAAAGCCCGTGGGCATCAACTCCTATTTGTTGCCTACAGCAGTGAGTTCGGGTAATTAGCTGGCAATATGTGCATGGTCGTGGGACGAGGACTTGTTGATGCCTTGCTCACATACTGTAATTGGTCTCAGAGGTACAGTTTCCACCATGAAACGGCTCAGAAGACACATGAACCTTTTGCAAGTCATTCTTTATTAACAATAGCTCTCCTGGGAAGCTATATTGACGCATTTTCGCCTTTATATTTTTTACAGTATCTGCCAACATCATTTTGATCATTATTATCAAAATGTTAATTATCTTATTTATGGATATGGTGTCTCTGTTGGACAGGAAGCATTTGTTCTTTGTTCTTCCATGACCCTGATAATTTCTTCTTTGAACATGTAGAGCACCATCCAATTATCACTGACTGTATAACTGCCCCATAAGCTCTTCTAATGGCTCCAGTCCAACTAACCTTCCACACTGTGCTCATACAATAAGTAATGCACACACAGTTCAGGAGAAGTCATTCTTTTGGCTTTTACACCAATCATTTTCTTTCACTGAATAACCAGCTCTAAAATGTCAAAGGCTCTTTTGGCCTTTGGCATCAGCAGAATTATTTAAAATCAATGTTGTTACGGAAATAAACACAGAGTGGCCCCGGTTTTCTTTGAACAGGTTTCTCCTCGATTAAAGTGCGGAAGATAACCTATTGGAGAAGGTGGAATCAATACAACTAGACAGGTTTGCATAGAACACTGCTGCCTAAGGTGGGAATAACTGGACTTGACGGCCATCTGGGGTCACTGCATGCAGACCGGATAAAAAGTAATATTCCCACCACTGTCTAAAGAGGAAATAAAGCTCTTATTTATATTGCCTGATTGATTATGCCACAAGAAAAACAATGCATGATTAAGTGTAAACCTTTATATTCAGTTATGTTATGTACCCTCTCCAATGCGTCCATGTACAGTATGTGCCTGAATTCTACACATTAAGTGCTTGGCTTTATTATTAAACACACAAGAAACCCCCAAACTGAGCATAAGTATAAAGTTCACTTGCGGTGGTCTCGTCATTTGCATGACCTGCAGTCCTGGTGATTGGATAGGAATTATTTTGGTTCCACTGGTTTCATAATTAGAGACCAGTCCTCGCTGATAAATGAGGCTATTATCAATGAGCTTTTGAAGACTTTTGAAACCAAGAATACATTTGTAGCTGCAGTGGGTTTGCTCTGCAAAGAAGGTTTTGTAAGATGCCCTTTAGCGTTATCCTTACAGTACATAGCTTGCAGCTCTTACATTTTATTGTTATATATCATTATTTTGAAACAGTATTCTGTTTTAAAAAAAAAATTATGGTGACCTTGTTTTCCCAAACATTTCAGACCTTGCACAGAAAAAATAACAGCAGCAGTTTGTGATGCAATCAGATTGTTATCTGCTCATTCGCTGCATGGATTATGTGGTAAATAATGTCTGTTTTTAACCAAAGTGATAGGTTAGGGGGTGGAAGAACACAAGATGTAGGCGAGTTCTTTAAATGGCGTTAAATTGGTTGTTGCAGAAGGGTAAAGTAGAGGATTAAGGCAGATAGCATTAGTTGACTTTTAAAGGGTCTTCAGAAGATATAACCAATTATCTCTCTCATCACCACCTGTGCCTTGGTGATGAGAAGCTCCCATTATATATACTGCTTTTATAAATGTTAATCTCGGTTATATTTTTTTACCTTTGGATCCAGTTTTTCTTCTTTACAGTGACCTGACATTTGACACGGTCCCTTAGCTACAGCTATTTTTCTGATTCTTGGAGGAAGATCACATTAGAGAAATGAGCTACATACAGTATCAGTATAAATAACTCAAGCAGAACCAACCGCCAGCCCGGCCCCCACCCAGCACTGTGCCTTGTCATTTCAGACACAGTGGGAGATCAAATCAAGGCCAATTTACAATGAAAGCGTAGTAGTATAGAATTCACCTCTATTTATTATCCTCCCCCAGCTCTCTAGAACTGGAAATATTCTCCTTTCTCCTCCCTCCCCCCTCTCTCCTTTGAATGCTTTCAACAAGGCTTCTACGTATAACTACTCCTCCACTAATAACTGCTCTGTGTTTGGCTTGAACATTGCCTAAACAAAGGCCTGCCATGAGTCATTTGCAGAAAGAGTAACCTCTGCACTATGATCCTATGTAACTGCTTGGGGCTTCAGTCTGTTGGATTGCAATATTCCCCAAATGTTCTGCTTCCAAAAAAAAAAAAAAAAAGGGAGAAACTTTATAAAAGGAAGGCCAACCCTTCAGGGATGGCTAGGATGCAATGGGCAACATCATTAGCATTAAACAACAAGTATTGTATGTATGATATTGTAACTAGACAGTATAACAGAACAGGTCTATTGTGCTGATTCGTGACACCACAGGATAGTCGCCAGACCTAATGATGTCAAGGGGAAACAACTTTAAATACAGTGTCCATTAAACATTGACACTTGATGAATTAAACTAGCCCTGAGTTGCTCTAATACGCCAGAACAAAATGTAGATGTACATGTAGATCCTTTTCAATGAAGGATGAACCTAAGACATGAATGAACCTATAAATGGCACTATAGATGGCACTATTCATTTTTAGGTTGGGTAAAAATCCTCTCCCAAACTCCAAACTCAGTTGCCTGCGTTTGTATTTCAAATGTACAATTCAGAATTGCGTGCTAAAGTTTTTTTCACAATATTTGCAGAACATTTGACAAAATAGTCAGTTTATTAAATATGTATTATTAATTTACTTATTTTTATGTCAAAATACTATAATGCTCCTTTAATAAAATAGCAATCTGTTTTTTTTAAACAAAAACAAGGACCAAAAAAAAGCAGGCAATTAACATGCAAATAAAAACATAAGTTACGCTAGGTTACTGAAGTGAAAACAAGAAAATGAAATAAAAACTTGCAATGAAAACTCTTTAGTCAGTTTGAGTCAAACAAATATAACCACATTTATTTTGAAAGTATAAAATATCACACTATAAAGGCCACTTTTAAGGGTAAATCAATCACCTTTTTTGAAACATTTACACAGAGAAATACCTTATCCCTCTCTGCTGGTCTAACATAATGTCCAGTTTGATGGCAAATTAAAGTGTTTTCCTACTTGACCACAGATAGCAGTTGGCAATATTCAATTCATAATAACTTAATGTCATACCAGAAATGTCAGAAGGTGGAGAATTCCTCAACTGTTTATCCGTCAGAGGACCAAGTATTCTGAAGGGTTCCGTCTTTATTAAACCAGCGTGCAGGCACAGCTTGATTTTACAGGCACTGTTTGCCTTCCACTGGGGGGGGGGGACTCAAAAGAAATTTCACATTCTTGACAATGGCACCAGCCAGGTTATAGGAGGCACACCAGTGGGGAGAGAATCCTCTATTTGGGCAAGCAGAACAGCACTCTACTACAGTGATTCTCAAAGGGAGGGCCAGGACCCCCCCAAGGGTTGCAAGATGTTTTTGGATGTGGGGGGTTGATTGTGAAACATTATAAACAAATGTGGTTTTTCATTCAATGCCCCTCACACAACGGACTGCCTTTCACTCCTCTCTACAGGCAAATGCACTTTCATTTTGTCTGAATAAAACATAAATGGTGAGCTGGGGTGTGGAAATGTGGGGTTCAGAGGGTACTAAAATTTGATCGAGGAGTACGTTGAATAGAAAATGCATGTTATATTGTACCCAATGCCATTATGTTTTGCTACAACCACTTTGGTCAAGAAGTTTGACAATCACTGGTCTCCACCATCTCATCAGAGGCTGTTTGATTCACTGCAAATGAGTTACCGTTACCTGCTATAACCTTGACACAGTGCCCGCTGAGGTAGAACAGTTGTACCAAAGGACTTAAACTATACAAATGAGAAACAGTCACATCAATAAACTTAAGAGTGGAGTCATGAAAAAGAAAGGGGAAAAAAATTATATATATCATTCCACCCACGTATTCAATACGACTATGATATACCTGAATATCTGAAATGTTCCCGCACAGCACAAATTACTTTGCTTTGCCATTGAGGCATAATGGCTGTTTTCACAGATATTCAAAGCATGTTATTGCGTCTACAGGCAAGCCAGAACAATTCCAATTGTAAATTTGCCAACAACATATAGCTCTGTGGAGCTTAAGGTGAATGTCGTCCTTCCTACTTTCACGCACATACACTATTCAAAGTCAAGAGTGCAAACAAAACAAGATAAATCAACAGAAAAGGAGGGCTCAGAGGGCACATTCTCATACAAAACACACTGACACATCTTCAATGCTCAAGCGAGAGTCCATTGTGTCCCTTGTAAAAGCTCCAAATTCTCCTGAAGGCTGGAATAGACTGAGAGTGAGCCAACAAGCTCAGAGCAAGGCTAGGCCGTACGGCCGTCTATTCAGCCTGCTGTGGGGACTAGGACCGACTGCTGCTCTTCACACCCGCCGCCCCCTTGAGGGCGATGATGCTTTCTGTGGACTTGAGAAGCTGCTCTAGACAGGGTGCGTTAATCTTGCCCAGCGGAGGCCCTTTGGGTATAGAGTCCGTCTTAGAGTGGTTGTCTGTGCTGGAGGAAACGGCGTCGTCCTGCATCAGCTCTCTAGGGGGCAGCAGTGGGCTGGGGCCAGCCTGGGCCTGCTCTGCGGTAGGGGAGCAGATTGGCGATGTGTGGAGCCACTTCAGGTTGCTAGCAGAGTAGGCACCAGGAGGGGTGAGGTCAGTGACTCTGAGGGCTTTGGCACCGACTGGAGGTGCACCTGTAGCAATGGGGCTAGCTGGGGCATCGGCCAGAGCTGCGGTCACTTGGGAAAGCTGTGAAGAAAACGGCAGAGGATTTAGGATGCCTTCTTTAACATCATAACCCTAACTGATCCTTCATTGGTTATACACTGGAGTATTGCAACAACACGACACTGTGAGCAATCTACAATCTCAAAACCTTTCAGCCACTGTCGCCATGGTCTGACTCACTATATAGGGGGCAGGATAGTCTAGTGGTCTAGGTGTTGGAAGGTCATGGGTTCGAGCCCCAGAGTTGGCCTACCTGTAAGCATCCTTGAGCAAGATGCCTAACCCCTATCTGCTCCACGTAATAGCACCATGCAATTGTAAATCGCTTTGGATTAGTGTCTGCTAAATGACCTAATTGTAACTAGTTTAATACTAGTGCTACCAGTGTCCGGTCTGTATCGATGTCGCTGGAATGAGAGTGAAATGTGTCAAGGCTTCAGCTCAGCCCCCCCCACCCCCTCGAACACCGAGGGGGGGGGGGGGGGGACGGACGGTACATCCCAGTTAAAGGAGTCATTTGCACGCCAAAGCTGCGTGATTTTCCTGTCTATAGAAGTAGGGCGCATCAGGATTAGAAAATGAATACTTCCTCACAGACTAATTGCAGAGGAATGTTCCCTCCAGCCTTATGAGCTTTCTCAGCCCCTTGGAGACGCCCCTCCAAAATAACCCAGTCTCCTACCAGTCATTGTTATTATTGAACACAAGACTACTGCAATACATCACAAGTGTAAAAATAGATCTGCACGGCCCCGTCACATAAAGAATAATAGATCATTCAGTCCCACCATCTGCCTGTGGCTAACTTACACCTCATGTTTCTGACAGCCGTACCACCCCACCCCCAAATCTCTCCTACAACACTATTACCTTCCGTTTCTTGGTAGGAGCCACTTCCTCTGTCTGGATGGCAGCAAGTTGGTCTCTGGGTTTTACATTAGGGAACCAGCTCTTTAGCATTTCCTCCATTTTAAGAATGATGTGGACATATTTCTCACTGTAAAACAGGAATGGAGGGTTTAGAATATTTGTTATATTTGTTAGCACCTAGCTATAGCAATGCATTAATCAGTCCAGTTTTAAAAAGGCCCAAACAACAACAGACTCACTTAGCAACCCAAGTGTTCTCTAGCATATTTAACACACGTTTTGTGCCCACACGTGCCCTGGTTTTGGTGCATGCGCAGCAGTTCTCCCCGCCTCCAAATCTAAAACGCCCAGGCTAGCGCAGCCTTAGCGTCACAGCCAAAATAAGCTACCGGTGGTGACGCATCTCTCATTAGCGCCGGGTTGAAGAACAGCGCTCGTTAATTTCCACCCATCCGAATCAAACGGTTGCTAGGGATAAGCCTGTGTCATATGACTAGAGCCTTCCTGCGAAGCCCCATTTGAAGCATTTTAAATTCATGCGATAGATTATCCGCAACAGTGACTGCTAAAGGAGGCACTTTGATCCCCATCTACTATTGTGTCGCTGCGGGGGCTGCCAGCTGGCAATAGAGGCCGGGCACAGAGAGGGGAGGGGCTGGTCCACCTTCCAGACTCAGGCCCGTCTGTCTGTCTGTCTGTCTACAGGGAGACAAGTGCACCCACTCTTTGTCTCACATAGGACAGGAGCAGCTGGCAGTATCGCTAAACCACCTATGTAGATAAATACAGTGATTGTGCAAACGTGTACATTTGTTCCACCTCTAGTATCAGTACCAGTCCTTTAACAAAAAAAAGAAACAAAGTAAATAGCCAAGGCAAACAGCTATTAACACAGCCACCCACAGAAATGACCGTGGCATTTGCAAGAGAACATAATAGGAACCATTTGCCACTTCATAGAAAAAGTGTCACTGTAAAGAGAGACCACTCTGCTGGACACGCGAGGACATAAACCATTATCCTGTCTGGCCAGGGAGCTAATCAATCAGACTCCAGACTGGAGCTTGAATGCATGTTTAACAGCATGGGCAGAACCTGGAATAGCCAGGACAAGTCAGTAAATATATCCTGAGTGTGTGGGGCTAGCAGCCCCTCACTAGGCAACAAGCTGTGAGCCATGTGTCTCAGATACGGCCCTCTCTGCGTTAACACTTAGCTCTTAAAATGAGCCCGACTGTGACGAAGGTTGTGCTGAGGACACCTACCCCAGGCGTGGGTTCTGCAGGACACCCATGATCCTCTGTATTCTGTCCATGGCCACGCTCTCCTGAAAACTGCTGAGTCCTGTGACAAGAAGGAGGAAGTTTCAGTTTAATCACCCAAGCACCGTCTTGACAGCAGGCCTTCAGTCTGTTGAGCAGATGGGTTTTCCATGAAATGTGCATGTGAGGGAGTAAAAGACGGAAATGCTGAGTCGTACAAGGCCTTGGGTTTGTCAGTGTTCCCAAACGAAGCAGATTCAGAGCCTGCCTGAACATGTCGCGGGTTAGCTTTGAGAAGCCATGTGGAGAAACGCTGTTGTGGATGAACGGCGCTCTCTTTCTTTCTTTCCTCTCTCCGCCCCGATACGTCTCAGGCATTTCACATGCCTTTCCCTGACCAATTTGTGAAAAACATAACCTGCCGGTTTCTATTGTTTAGTTAACGGATCTCAGGGGCTATTTTGAAACAATGTGGTTAGCAGTACACTATAAACATCCCCACACAATATGGGCTCTATTAATGAAAGCAGGAATACCACACACACACAAAAGGAAATACTTGTGGTTACTCGATAGTCCTAAACCAAACAATGCACGTTACAGACATCTCTTTCTCAAATCTCAGGGACACACATTTCTCAACCAGCGGCATGCCGTCTATCCCTGCTATAATTTTCCCATGAGAGAAGATACAGAGCAAGAAAGCAATTTAAGAAATGGACTAAAGAGAAATATCTGATTATGATTTAGGTGCGTACTTAGTGTACAATAGCTCAAAAAGGTTCAAGATAAAGAGCAAGAAGGGCTAACTTACGTCCTCTGTATCTCCCTGATCGAAGCCCATTCAGGATCGACGACAATGGTTGAATGTAGCATTGCAACTCATAGCACTGAAACGAGACAGAATGTCTGCAGGTAAGAGTGTCAAATCATTCAGAGCAATACAGTGATCAGCTTTAAGATCACCTATATCAAAGCAGATTTCATGTGCAGCGTTCATGTCAAGGAATTTACTCAATTCTTGACCAACAGTGGGAGGCTCTCTTACTGGAAATGTTAACACTTGACGCGTTCGCATGAAGCAATACGGAAGCTGATCTGGGTGATAGAGCACCGTCTAGTTTTGCTGACGCGGCCCTCCTACAGCAGACAAACTGTGACTCACCTTACTGGTGAATGTTTGCCCATCTTCAGACGCGCTGGCAGCGTGCGGCTGTACCTTTGGCTCCTCCAGCACCGCGTCACAAGGCCTCTTCAGTGTGCCGCGTGCGACTTCGCCGCCCATATTTTCTCCTCGCTGCGTTTGACACAGTCCACTGGAGTCCCTGTCCCTCATCCACGTGCGGCCGGAGGGACACCTCTGGCTAGAGTCCACAGCGAAGCTGCCGCCATTGTCCTCCACCTTGCCGCTGCTGTCAGAGAGCACAGGGGACAGGGGAGCCTGCGTCTGGCTAGATTCTCCAGTACAGTCGGGCTCCCGCTCGTTGTCATCGTCCTCGTTGTCAGTGGCCAGCCAGTCAATGGAGGTGTCTGAATCTGAAGCAGACATTGTCGGCCGCAGGCTCTAACTAGCACTGACCATCACTGACCTGGCAGGGAAAACACGCTAGTTAATGCATCTACATAATGACACGAATAGTCTGCAAAAAACATTTTTATATTTCCGCCAAATAGGCTAACGTATCAAAGCTCTACAACAGCCAATGTTATTTCAGTTATTTCTCTTAATAAAGTGTCTTTGGATCAGTGCAACAACAGAGGGCTAAAACATACAGGACTGTTACTCCCTGCACTGCACCTTTAATGTTTACCATGAGGTAGAGCACTAAATCAGTGACACGGTTTATTATGCCGAGCAGGTGGTGGCAGTGACAGCCAATTGTTGAATTCTGGTCTGTGTGCTTTCCAGATACAACACCTGACACAGTATAGAAACCAGTCATCAAAAGCAAACACCCTCTAGCTAATAGAAATCCCCTGTAGCTAGTAAACAATGTCTTGCCTTCCAGAAATTCTATGTAAATCCCCAGAGTTATCAATTACTCACATTTTAGGTAATTACTACATCTGAATAGAAACCTCTTAAGTGACACAGTGTATGCAATGTTATATGAATGCAAGTCTTGGTACCAGAGATTTAAGGAAACTTCCAGGAGAATATTTTGCACCACAAGTAACACATTTGTACTTGATATCTACATGGCTCTCATAAAAGAAAACTGAGAAAGAAGTCATAATTAGATGCTTAATGTTTAGTTTGTAAAAGCATATTCATTGCTTCCAAAAAAAAGGAACAGTGGGAGAATGTGGCGTTCTCTGGTTCTTGGCCTCAGGATTGCTGCCAGCTGTTGATCATATTTTTACAGCAGAGGGTGGAGGGCCTTTAGCTTAAATCTTGATTTTAAAATCAGAGAGACCAACATGGCCTACAAGAAGAAAAATATGTGAATGTTTCTTATTATAGTCTGTAATGCAGCTCATGGGATAGAGTAAACAGATGGCCAGCTTAAAGTAAAACAAAAAGGCAAAGAAAATGTGTGTGAACAGCTTACTAAAAACTAGGGCTCCAAAGATAAGAGTGATGCTTCATTTATGCTACATAGCATGCTAATGTGTTTGTTTTAAAGCAACATTTCATATTTAACCTTTAGTGAACATTACTTTCTCATTGTATCATAATGTTTTGCACCTCCTGAGCATGTTCTGTACCGTAAACTTTATACAAATATCTACATAATACCATAGGGAACAAAAAAAAGTGATTAGGTAAATAATGTAATATATTATGAAGATAAAACTACATTGCTGAATACATTGTATTTCTATGTTGTCCAATATGCATTTAACAGATATTTTATAAAATATATTTAAAAAGTGAAATAATGTGTTAAGTGCTATATAACTGTGTATTCACGTGGTTTCACTAACTCCCAATATTTTTTTTAATATCCAATGATGTGAATTTAAGTCATTGCTGAAGGAACATGTTCTTCTACAAAAAGGTGTACATTTCCAATATTGTTCTTCTCTAAATAGCCTGGTAAAAGCTTCGGTTGAGTATGGTACATTTGTCCCCAAATTACCTGTAGGTGGGGCAAGGATTTGCAGATGTTTCCTAGAATATCTCACCAATATCCACTACATTCTTACGTGAAAATAAACAGGCTGATTTTAAAAAAAAAAAAAGAAAAAAAAGAAAAGGGAGGGTTCTAATGTAAGCAGATACTTGAATCCAACTTAATAACAATAATTATATATATGTTTTACACATTAACAGGCTATTCAAGCAGTTGATTCACACAACAGCCTCTTCCGTATCGGTATACATTTAGCAGCAGTGTAACATTAAAACTAAATAGCAGCTATTCTTGTAGGCTATTTGTTCATAACTGCTGTCATATTATTAAGACTATCTGAAGCAAGCGTGAAAAATATAGCCTGCCACCACTGGCATTTTCCTCTCTTAAAATTCATATTTGTATTCTATTCCTATTCCTTTAAAACCATCTCTGTACATTTGTTATTTATAAATACAACGAAGGCGAGTCACAAGGTACAAATAATTACTTACGGATTAAACATTATCGGGGCGGGAAGCCTACATACCTTACCAGGATGGAGCGAATTCCACTCGTCTTTGTTCAGCGATAAATTCGGGACACTTGGTTGGAGAGCAGCTGATACTCCGTGTGGTGAGTGAAGTAGCACACTGCGATTGAGCGGCCCGTGTTGCTTCTCCCAAGGCAACGTGTCTAGGGGGCGGGCTGAAAGACAGTGGCCATTGTGATTGGTTTCCAAATTCCTCTGTGACGAATAGAGTTTGCGTCGCAACGCAGCGTCGGCGCGATAGGAGAGGCGAGCTTGCATATTTAAATGAGATGGAAATGACACAAACACGTGGACACGCGGATCGGTTTCATTTCAACAGCTGGGCTAAAAGTCAGTTTAGGACTGGTTTTTAACATTGTACAAGCATTTTCCCCACTTTGTATCATCTGGATGATGATACATACTTATGGTATTTCAGTAAGAAACCTAGCCCAGTAAAGGAATCATCAATTAATTTATTTCAACAGCTGAATAATATTTTCTTGTAATACATTTGGCTTGTGGTTGTGTTAGCCTTGTGGTTTATCTTAGTATATATACAAAAATAAACCACAACGCTAATTGAAATATTAATTGATTAATTGAATTGTGCATATATGCACAATTGGACACATTTCCCAATTCAGTATGACCAAGAAGGTTAAAAGGTTAAAAGTGTGTCCCTTGGTGTGACCAAGAAGATCTAACCTTTTAGCTCCCTAGTATGACATTGTCTCGTTTTTTTTAACTTACTTTTACTTGTAAACTGCAATTATAAGTATGCTTATGTTTCCAAAGTAGCTAGTTAATGTCATCTCTTAAAAATGTAAGATTTAGTCTAGACAAGTCATCAAATTATATTGATATATCATTATAGGCTCATCTTAAATGTGTCTTGTGTTTTGCTGCTTCATGGTGATATTAGTTCTGTCTGTTCAAGAAAAACATGGAACTGAAAGGTATACAGATTTGGACTTCTTTATGGACACAGTGATGGTACCGGTAAACACATGACGCAAAAGGACCCTGTTTAGCTGTTGTGTGTGTGAGTGAAAGAGTGTTCTGGTAAGGACCACAAACTCCTTCACAGTAAACGTGACCACGTGCATCTGGGAGACACCCACTCTAAACATACAGCCTATCCCATTCGTCCCCCCCTCACTTCAATTCATAGTCATAACTTAGGTCATAACCAAGTCGGCATTAAAGACCACATGCTTCTTCCCTTCAGTCCCCTGTCTCCACTTCCCATGTTTTAAGAGTGTTTTTCTGATGAATAGATAGATTCCATGTTATAATACCTCATGCAAGGTTTTTCAGACAGTTTAACAACTGGGTGGTAGGACTTCAAGGAGTTTCCAATGCTTGTTATATTGAGCACGGCCTATCCAATTTATAGAGTTCATACATAATTGCAGTCTGGTCACTTTACAAGCAAGTATATCTATATACAAGAGGATATGTATATATTTCTTATGTTTTATTTTATGTTCTCCAGATGAGTGCCAGTAGGGAGGGCTAACAGCAGCTTGTCAACATCTACAGAAAGATGGGTCTGGGTGGATGCTGTGGATCACAATAAGTAAATTAAACCAAAAACGATAC